>JAGDYQ010000073.1:1502667-1730913 GCA_021962125.1 Bulinus truncatus | reverse complement strand
AATGAATAGTATACAATTAAATACAAAACATGCATTTTAAACTGAAATTAGTATCCTAAATTCTAGCACAAATAAAATTTTAATACCTCTGCGAATATCAAAGGCAGAAAGAGGTCTCTGTATAGATGAAGAGCTGGCAGTACTATTAACAACGTCCACCTCAGTAGAAAAATGACCCTGTGTAGACATATTGCTTGTATCTAAAGCATTTGATGTATCACTCGTATTTAGCTGGTACATTCTATAAGGAAGTTCTACAACACAGACCTTAAATAAAAGACAAAATTGTCAAGTTACCAAAAATAAAAATCTATCAATGCCATTTGAACTGAGATATTTTTCATTGAAATATTACTGACCTGGTTTTACTATTAAAATGTTTATAAATGATTTAGTTTTTAACATTTAAAATAACTGAGTATTAATTATTTTAAGAAACCTTTTTTTTTGTGCTATAATAAAAATTTTAAGCTTAAAAAGTACTTGTTCATTCTGTTCGATGGGAGTTTCTTCTCTGCCAAATCCAAGGCCACTGTCGCTATTGCTATTATTTCCATTGCCGCTGTTATTGATATGTTCCAGTTTAACTGTAGGATCTGCAAGTGCCTGAGACTGAACAATCTCAGTATCAAATTTTCTGGGCGGTGCATCACGATACAGGTTAGCTATGCACAGAATAAGTGAAGTAGGTGATTTAGGAAACTCTTCACATCTGTTTATTTCAAGGGTGCTAGTACACTTGATCTGAAATATTATTAATATTTTTTTTATTTCAATGGCATAAAATTAAAACCTCTTTAAATCTAAATGGTTGTAATTGTTTATTGCTTTAATTCTGCTTGCACAAAAACAGTGAGTATTGTAACATTTTAAAAGAAGCTCCACATTTTATCTCTCAAAAATAATTAACCCTTTAGAACATGTTTATTTAATCTGTAACTTTTTAATACTTAAGTATCTATTACATATAGCCTACACCAGCATTATTGGCAGAGCTTATAGAGCAACAAGGTGAGTGTACTGCAAATCGGCCAAAATGGCAAGGCAAGGGTTTTTCCTGCTACCATGGACAGATGTAATGAGCCTAACCCATCTGCCTGATATGGATGGCTGCAAGGGTGTGCTTGAGTGTGACAGAGTGGAAGGGTGTTGTGTGCCAACCACATCCAGCTGCGAGTACCAAGGTCTCAGTTGGACCTCGTTGACCATAGTACTGCAAATTAGAGGGTATTTTTCATAGACAGGAAACCCCAATGATCTCCCCCCACAGATTATGGTATGTCTCCTGCACCAGGTAATGCATTCCCAACTTTGAAGTCTATAATTTAGGAATGCATTGTCCCTTACCAAAGTAATTCTACTTTGATAACCTTAGGGGAAGAGTAAATATTTATTATTTATCTAATTAAATAGTGTTGAAAAAAAGGTCTCAGACTTTGTTAATATTATGACAAATTATATCTGAAATTTAAATTGCCAATGTTTACACATTTTTTTATCATAACAGTTTAAAAAATCTGTTTTTATTGGTGTTCTCCATTATCAATATCTGTCATGTCGATTTTGTATACATACTATGGTTTATTAAAGAATAATGTTTTTAGCGTCACTTTAAAAAAAATTAAAGGTGAGAAACAAAACCACTTATATTTCCCAAAAAAATAATGCACACTTGCAGTCAATCGTTGCTGGAAGGTACATGACACACTGCCTCTCTATCAGAGATGGCAGCAAAAACCCATGCCTTACCATTCTGACCAATTGGCAGGTTCACACACTCTGCTGATCTAGCCATTAATGGGATGCAAAAAGCAATTTTCTACCATGTTGGCAGGTGCGGAGGGAACACAAACTCCATCACAATGTAGGCTATGGCAGACAGCAATCATGTGCTAGTGTGGCAGGCATATTAGACCATGCTGACTTGATTCTGCATTAATGTGTTAGTGATGAGCCAATACCAAAATCTTTAAAGATTTAAATACCATGGCTTATGCTTCTCTTGTTGTAGAGATCAAGGTATGGTTAAAAACTTGAAAATTACCCATTTTTTTTACACATGAATAAGTATATTTACAATAAAGTCATATTTAGTTGTTATTTTCGTTTAACAGTTAGTTAAAATAAACAGTTTTATAAACGGGAAATTAGGTTCTAACTCTTATTCTAATACTGAAAAAAGTTTGGATATTTCTGAAACCTAATTCTGATTCATCTCCCCACCAATAACATGTAAAATTTACCTGAAATGCTTCAGCATGCTGTAAATGGACACTGTGAGGACTAAGTTCAGGTTCAATCATAAAAATATGACAAGATGAATTAGGAATCTTCATACTTTCAACCCTATTAGTGTAACTATTGCAGTCATCATCTGGAATACTCAGTGTTACCAAGCCAAAAAATTTATCATCATCTGGACAGATTCCGCTAAAAGCTATTCTTTCATGTGGATAGAAGGCAAGTTGCTTTCCCAATGTATTTGTCAATTTAACACCTGATGGGTTGACCTGCATAAGAACTAAAGTATGAACTCTTTTTTCCACCCTTAATCTTCTTACAGCATTACGTAAAGATTGAAGTCTTTGATGGGGACGTGTGTGTGAACTTGGAGTCTCAATAGAACCTATGTAACCAACAACTGCCTTAGTTGCACTTACAACCTTCAGCTGATTATTGTCTTGTTTACTATTGCCGTCCTCAGCACTGGATAATGTAAGAAGATCTCTGCTGACTGCTATCAGATCTGGTGACTTACAAGTGATAGCTTCAGAATGTACCTGATTAGGTATTTTAATTTCAGTGACTTGCGGAACTTTTTTGACAACAGCAGCTGCTGTGGAAATTTTTTTGGCTGTTGCTACTGATCCACTCTGTATAGCTCCATAGCCAAAACCATTGTTCTGGTTATCTTTTGCATCATAACTATTGGGATCTTTTTTATTTGGAAGCAACCTGCCTTGTTTATGTTTACCCCAAGCTAAATCTGGAACATGTGCCCAGGCTTGATCTTCTTGAGATGTTAGACTAGAAGAAAGATCAGATTCTGCCCCATTGGATATGTATTGTCTCAGATGATTCTCTCTTCTATCCATATGATAAGATGAAGCTGCTCTTTCATATTTAGAAGCTCTATCTGCATGATTAATCCTTGGTCTAACTCTATTAGGATATCTTGATTTACTTCTAGGAGGATAGTCATCATCAGAAGAATCTGAGCTATTAAAATTTTCAGCCACCTGAAACATAAAATTTTTCTGGTAAAATTAAACTTTTAAAACATATTTATATATTTAAAAGCTTACTTAAAATAAGAATTTTACATGAATGTATTTACAAATTACAGCTTAAATCGACTAAAACAATGTTAATTGTAAAAGATATATGCTTTAGTAGTGGGTGTCTATCCTATAGCCTGCAAGTAGCGTAACTTGGGAGGTCGGAGGGGGTGGTTTATCCTAAGAGGGACTTTGCCTACAGCATTTTCACCACTTTTAGAATTTATTTTTTTTTAGGGAATCCTAGTTATGCTAATAACACAATTTTTTTTACTTTCTTCCAATGCTGCAAGTTAATTTTAAAGGTTGGACACCCTTTATTAACCAAATAAAATATGAAGAAAAAAAAATTTATTTTCTAAAAAATTATGAATATTTAAAGAAAAAAAAATTACCTGCAATTCTAGTGTGCCTGTAGAAAGCCCAACCATTCTTACAACGTCATCATGAAATGCCTTACTGACATTCTGCCCATTGACAAAATATAACAGATCACCAGCCTTTAATCCAGCTGTATCTGCAGGACTTCCAGCTACTATACAGCTTAACATGCAGGGATTCTGACCAGATATTGTAAACCCATAGCCAAGTTTCCCTCTCACCAATACTACTGTTTTAGTACCTTGAAGCACACGCTTCTTTCTACGTTTTGTATGTTGATTAATATTAGAATTCATTCTGAAAAAAAAACAAACAAATTTTTCAGGTGAATGATTTAAATTTGATAATTTGGCATTTTGCATACACTCAAAATCTTTTAGTGTTAATGTAATTAGTAATTGAGATAAATGCAGTTCTCATTCAATTCACTTTTACTTATTACTTTACATAATACTTTTTACTATATAAAAAAGTGGAAGGCACCTCTCCTTGACCTTATATGTGGCTAATCCTGGAGTAGGCCATAGCTTAGGTTTAGCTAAAACAAAAAAACAAATTTATTTTAAATTATAAAAATGCTAAATTTAAATTTATTTTAGTGTATGTAGTATGATTACTATGGCAACATATTTAAACTTATTTTCTTAGGCAGAAATGAATTGAGGTAATTCTTCAGGAATTTTGGCTGCTGAATCCAAATGTTATAAATTTTTCTCTATCGCATACTGCTTTAGTGAAAAACTCAAAAGAAGTTTATACAATTAACCAATAAATCATGATGCAAATTTTTACCTAACTACACATATTAAAATGTCTTGAAAGCTAATATATTTTTACTTCTGCGTTCTTTATGTAGGAAAAAGTTGGCCAATTACTAATCCAGCAATAATCAGCTAACTTTAATAGATTCCTTTTGCCTTGATATATTAAGGACTGTTCTTACAAATAGACCAGCAAATATTAGACTTACATAGAGTCAATAGAAACTTAGCGTTTTATATAACTCACTTTAGATAACGTAACTTGGTGCCATTGTTAAGCAACCAAGTCTCTATTGTGCAACTTTCAGGAATGCTTGCACAACTTTCGTTGATACCACAGTTAAGTAATATGTAATGTTTTAAATTTATATAACCCTGAATTAATATCCTTCCTATCAGCATAATCAGGCAATTTATAGCAATTGATTTTGATCAAAATATGACTTAATTTTTTAGAAATGATATAAATAGCATAAAATGGCATTTTCTCCTTATCCTCAGAAACTGAGAATGATAGAAAAACTTAGATTTTAATTCTGAAATCTAAGAGATTTTGAATGAGTATAAAACAGCAAACATATCTCATACCTCAAAATCTTTGCTTGAACAGTGGCAGTGTAATTTACAATTGTTATTTATTAAGTCAAGTATCATGTACACATTCTCTTCAGTCAATTCTAATGATTTTTAGTGTAAAATAATACTAATTGATTAAAAAAGTAATAGTAATCTACAGTAGACAGTTAAATTATTTAGTCAACAACATGATTATGAACTTCTTAGACGTCTTAGTCCAGAGTCGGCTGATAATAAATGACGTACAATTCGTGGAAAATAGTTGAATTTACATTATATTAGTGTGAGTTATGGCCTATAACTAGCATCAAGAGATAGTTAAAGTTACATTATATCATTGTATTAGTTTAAGTTATAACCAATAACGGTGAAGAGAAGCCTGTATATGGGGATATGCAAGTGGGGAAAGGAAACATTTTCTTATCAAAACTACAAGTGTAATTTAATTCACACTTTAATGGCGAAAAAAATATACTTTTTTAAAACTATTAATGCTCGTGATAATAATGATAATTTTAAAGCATCCCAAATAATACCTTGAAGTTAAAATTAAAATCTAAAAATTTGATAAAAATGGCACTATAAAGTGCATTGGTTAAAACATAAAAACTAAAACATCTATTTTTAAAACACCCTTATTGTTTTCAAACTAGCCAAACATCAGTGACGGGATCTTCCTGTTATTAAAGTATTACTTTTTCATTGGTCAAAAATAGATAAATAGTCAGCAAATTTGTGAATTTCCAACTAACGAAAGTACCCGTAATGTTTTGGAAGATGCCAGTCAGTAGAATTAAAACAAATACTGCATCATGCTTGAAATATAGAGCAAACAAGATTATCAGAAAAATATTTTAAAAAAAACTGCTTTGCCTGAATTTTAAATTGATGTTAGACGCAAGAAAATCACAAAAATAATACCGACAATACAAAGATAAATCAATTATTATTTTTTCCTAATTTAGCACAAACTCCAAACAAATCTAAATCTACATAAAATTTCACAATTGACAAAGTCATTGGTTAACATAACACTAAGAATTTAGAATAATTAAGGTAAAACAAACTACGATTTCCCAAACTCGTCCATTCCCCAACTCACAAATGTCAGAGATAGCCTAACTCTTCTTTCATCTTACGCAGTTTATTTATTGAATTGATTTTAAAAGTCTCAATGTGCTACAGCACCCCTTTTTTTTATTGAATAAGATAAGATTACCAGGTAACCTATTTGGGATGTATAGTACGGACGTAGGACCCAGGTGGGGGAGGGGGTAAGGCAGCCCCGTAGCCAGGAGGGGGCACTGGGGGGCCGTGCCCCCCCCCCCCAGCTAGGTATGGAGTGCCCCCCCCCCCCCCGCTTAAAAAAGAAGAAAAGAGTAAAAAATAAAGAAAAAGTAAAGGTGCCCCCCTTGCTGGGTATTGGTGCTCCCCTGCTTACTTTGACATAGCTATGGGCCTGAGGTAAGGACGAATACAAACTCAAAAATGTGCATGGACAAGTATTGAGAAAGCTTTCTCCATATAAAGGCGGCTTTACGAGGGGGTGGGGATGCAGAGCGCGGGGCCTTGGGCGATTTTCATTCAGGAGGTCACTCTAGTTGCCACCCCAAATGCCATTTCTGCTCCATGGGTGCATTTCCGCCAAGGAGGCTGTAAAAAAAAAACCATAAGTTATATCAGCAGATGGATATCTATCGACAATTTTCCATGGGAATAACTCATTAGCATAATTAACAACACGTTATATGCAGTGCTCGATTTAAGAAAAAACCAATAGTGGGGAGGAAAAAAAATTCTGCAGAGCCGGGTTTAAATGTCTATGATTTCATCCCCGGCGGGGATATATTAACTAAAGCAGAGCCCAAGAAGGGATTACTTTAATAGTTACACAAGAACATTTTTTTTCAAAATATTCAAACATTTTTTAACATCTCATAGCTTTTTCTATCTCACATAGTTCATAGGCGGTTTCACGCAGGTGTAGCAATAATACCTATGTTTACATGAAATAATATATGTTATGGTGTTAAAACTATTCATATTTCCCTTGTTTTTTAAAACTATTTAAATAAAGTGGCGTACCTATTAAGAAAACAAAAGACCAAAAAAAAACTTTTTGTTTTATATCCTTTTTTTTTTATATTGTAAAAATATATCCACTTGCTTTTGTTGGGAAAGTTTATATAAAATATTAAAATGCGCGTATAACTAAAATAAAATCTTCAGAACTTTTTATGTATTCCGCAATTACCAAAAAAAAAAATCATCAGCTTCTTTTAATTCATCGACAGGGCGTTTTAATATAGTGTTCTGTCATCGAGAATACAAAATTTCAAATTGGTTGCACCTTAAGAAGCTAGTTATAATTGATATCACATTTCCAGACAGACCAATTTAAGTAAAAGACTATAAAAATGACGCCTCCTCGAGATCGTTCAAAAAGATCTATTGAAAATATGTACTCTTCAGTGGTCGAGTGGTGCAGATATTCAACTGTCGACCTGAGAGTCCTAGGTTCGATCCTCGGTGACAACCATATAATTTTTCCAAGTGTTTTCCACAAGTCCACCCAGCTTTAAATGGGTACATGACTTTCAGTTAGGAAAGTAAATGCGACTGGGCGCTGTGTTAACCTTACAATCCCTTAATATGCCGAGGTTATAGAAAAAGATAAATTAATCTGCTCCGATGACCCATTAGGGCAAATGTGGCACCCTGTTCTACTGCTCTGTGTGGTGTCACCCTGTGCTACTGCTCTGCATGGTATCACACTGTGCTACTGCTCTGCTTGGTGGCACTCTCGGCTACTGCTCTGCATGGTGGCACACTGTGCTACTGCTCTGCATGGCCGCGAACTAGCCTACTGCTCTGCATGATGGCACCCTAGGCTACGGCTCTGCATGATGGCACCCTGTGCTGGTGCTCTGTATGCAGAGGCGCAACTAGATCAAACTTTCGGGGGGGGGGGGGGGCAAAAAAAAATCACTTGTATTAAAAAATCACATTATTTATATATTTGGATTATATTTTAAACAAATTTTGGTCTAATCTTTTAATTTTTTTTTATTTCGGAGGGGGAAAATGCCCCCAATGCCCCCCCCAGTTGCGCCACTGTCCGTATGGTTGCAATATTGGCTACTACGCATGTTTTTACTTATGATCGGTTATAAAACCCGACTAGACCGAGTTCTTTCTGATAGGAAATTTAGATTTGGGGGTCACCCGGTGCGGCCCGAACCCCCCCCCCCCCCCCATTGACGCCACTGCATGCATATACACACAAGAAAAAAATCCTTGATGTCTGGGACCTCGATCAACGATTTTTTACTCCAATCTTAAATCAAATATATATATAGATTGTGTTCACTCTAAGACGTGGGTGAATGCACGCACTACAACAGAGCCCACAATGTTGCATTAAGCATGCCGTGAACGTACGCCGTTATACCGTTTTGTTGCGCACAAAAATTGTTTCTTTCCTTACAAAGTTGCCACTGCCAGTATCTTTTGCCACACGCGGCCTTCGGTAAATTAGAAGGAGCCATGGAAGGAACACTGGTTGAGACATAGTCTTCGATAGGTTTGAATACATGTGCCTTAATTGTTCACAAATCAGCAGAGATTTGTATGTCTTCTTGGTACTTGTTTTACCAAGTATCTGTATTGGAGTACTATTCAAGTACATTTTTTGGATTATTTGTACTCGTACATGTATTTTGGGTACTTTTTTTACTCACGGTCTTACTTGCAATGTTAAAAGCGTTAGTCTGAAGCAATGTTCCCTCTAATTTTCCGAGGGGTGTTTTGACGAAAAAGATATTAACTATCGCAAATTAGGAAGGGAATGAAAATTAGTGTGCGCAACATGAAGGTATATAAGTCTACTAAACGAAACATTTGTGGGCTCTGTTGTAATGCTTGTGCGCTTGCTCGGTGAGTTATGAGCAGTTCGACCCGTCATTTCGACCTCGCGACACACTTCGAACCCGGGACAGTTCGAGCCCGGACAATTCGACCCTGTTAACTGATAAAATAATATTTGAATAGTTATTTCTTTGCTTTAAATATGTTTATTAACTTTGTAAGGTTGAGTTCTGACTGTCTATGCACGTTCCAAAGTTTATAAGGGAAGGGGAGCAGTGAAAAAGTAACTGAAAGTTGGACAAAAAGCCCGTCCCATGCAAACATTTTTTGAGGGGGTCTATTAGATGCTCGTACGCGAGTTCTAGAAATATAATGGTGAAGCACATTTAGTCTGAAAGCATGTGTTTTGTAAGGGATATTTGAAAATTTCATGAACATTATCTTATAATACAAAATTGTACCATTTAATGTTTGAATTTATTTTTTTCAATAATGCGTTATGTCAGTGATTTAATAAACAGATTAGTTGAACCATAGCAATTAAGTGAAACTGTAAAACGATCATTAAAATTTTATAACTTTTACGTGTCAATATAGTGAATACTAGCTATTAAGCCGGGCGTTGCCCGGGAAATATAGGTATCATGTGACACCTCTTCCAAATCAATTTACTTGCTGCATTTTTGCATACGATTAATTAAGTTATATTCACTGAGGTAAATATATGGGTACTGATTTATGGCACCTACCTAAAGTGCAGACATGACCTAATTTTATACGTCACAAAATACGTTTTACCCGTCAACGCTAACCAACCAACCAAACCAAACTAACCAAACCAGCTAACCAAACCAACCGAACCAACTAATCAAACCAACCAACCAAACCAAACCACCATTTAAACACTTATTTATACCATCTACCTAAAATGCCACCTACCTACAGTGCAGAAATGACTTAGATTTCATACATCACAAATTACGTTTTACCCGTAAACGCTAACCAACCAAACCAAACAAACCAACCAACCAAACCAGTTAACCAAACCAGCCAAACAAATCAACCGAACCAACCAATCTTTTCGCTTCAAGAAATGGTTTAGCAGCTTCAATTTCAGAACTTGCAGATGCAGTTGTCAGATCAAGAGCGCACAATTTAACTAATGTATATAGCTCATTTTTGTCATACAGTTGTTATTGAAGGACGTCAGTGATTTCAAAGATTTAAGAAGAGCCATATTTTTTGCATTAAATCGATTTTATATTTCTGTGATCGTTCGATCAAGAACTCCGTTATATAAACTCAGAAATTGTAACTTGGTCGAATCTGATCTGGTGCTGGTAGAATTTGAAATTTTGTCCGTAATAAAATAGTTTGCTGTATCTAGTTGGTACATTTGCTGTTCTTGTAATTTGTGTATTCTGAGAAGAAGGTGTCTTATCTATCAATTTATTTGCTATCGTTGTAAGACCTAGTATTTGAGAGTTTTTTTTTACCAAAATCAAAACTAAAAATTTCTTTAACTCTTCATTAATACGTAATTTCATAACTGACTATAGAACTTAATCAATCAGTGCATTGGCACTCAGTAAATTCATTGACTTGGACTGTAATAGATTTTTGGACTTTCAAATAGAGTCAATATTGAGGAAACCAAGTTTGCCGTAAATCTTAAATGAGATTTGGAGCAATGATTTACAAGATAAATTATCGATTCATAATTGTTTTAAATTGTTCGTGTAGTCAGAAGATGACCAGTCCATCGTTGTTCTAACAGACGTTTCAATTTGTCTCCATCATATATAGCTGCGACGATTAAACATTTTCATATTTATGATTTGTCATGTATGCAGCAAGCAATAGTGATTTACACTACAGTATGTCAGAGTAAGTCTGAAATTGAGAAGTTTCTCAATCGTTTCTGAAATCTTTAATATCGAACTCTCAGTTTTAGATCCAAACTTCCGAAATGTTACTTAGTAGAGCAAAAAAGCAGAGGGGGGGGCAGACAAAACGCAGGGGGGTCGTCCCCCAGCCCCCCCCCCCGCACGCTACGGCTGGGGCAGGAGAAACCGGATGATGAAGATTTGGATATGGAATTTGAACAAATTGATGTTTTACTTAATCCACCATGTGATAATGACGACAAACAGGAATAGATTATTTACCAGGTACCGCCACATCGTAAATGTGAATGCCACTTGTTAAATCTTGTTGTTACACGTGATGCTAAAGTTCTACAAGGAGTAACCAAACGTTTGTCATTGCAAACATTTGAAAAGTTAGTAGCTATCTGGAACAAACAAAATCCCTCATCTTGGGCTGCAGATGCAATCAAAGCGGAAATTGGGACGTGTCTCGTTACTCCCGATGACTAGGTAGAATTCCACTTACGATTCTGTTGCAAAAATACATTGTTTACTATATCCAATCCAGAATTATAGGTTAAATTTGATGACCTTAACATCAAGAGACTGACTCCGCAGCAGAAAATATTCGTAGCGGAATACATTGAAGTATTTCCTTCATTGTGCCGTGGACATTTTGTAAGGAGAAAATAATATTGGATTTGGCTATTTGCTGCCCACACTAACCGTTATAAAAGGTCAACTACAAGAAATGATTGTGCGTCATAAACACCCTCTCATGTTGTGTAGCCCTTTATCAGAGCTGTAATTGATGGAATTAATGCGCGATGCGATTTTATATGTTCCGACCCAGAGACAAAACTGGCAGCAGTGGTCAATCCAAAATTTAAGACCGATTGGACAGACACCTTGGATCACAAGGCTGAAGTTGTACAAACGTTAAAGCGTGCCTGCAGTGCACCGAGTGCAGTTCCAACACAACTTACTCGGCAGGGTGTTGCAGCTTCAGTACATGTATCTAAATGTACATTTTTTTTCGCTTGTTTTACTGCACGGCGGCAGAACCAGGACGAATTGCTTAACAGTAACAGTTCTGTTGAAGTAGACAGATATCTTGAAGATAACTCATCAGAAAATATACCTGCAATTGAACACTGAACTTCCGGCTAGTGCTGCAGTTGAGCGCCTGTTTTGATTGGGTGGGCGAGTTTTTGTGCCGTTACGTTCTAGGCGAAGTAATGATTATTTTGAAATGATGGTCTTCTAACGTGCTGCAAAGTGAAGTGAGCATTAAAATTGTGCTTTGACAATGTATTTTATTGTTTTTACTTTTTTTTTAAACCTGAAAAACTTGCACTCATTATTTTTTCAATAAAAATATTTTGTTGTTCTCAAATGTATTGGTATTGTATTATCTTTGGTGTCGATTTTGGCAATACATTTTTACTTGAGTATTTGTTTTCATGAAGTAAAAATATGACAATCATGGCTGCATATTTCTACAAACTAGATCAATTTTTTCACACAAGTAAATTAGATGGCCCATTTTACCTCCCTTTCCCCTAAATTTCAGGAGCACAGTCTGTTGGGTATAGTAGACAACTATACAATGACTAGTATTATTAAACAGTGGATGAATTTTATATAAGAAAATGAAAAAAAGAAACAAGGAACCATGACAATTGAAACAGTATTTAATTTTAAAATATATAAATAAACATTACCCCATATAATATATGACCGCGGGAAAAAAGGTGGTTTTTTTTTGTTTTTCTCCTTCCCCCCCCCCCCTTCCTCCCCTCCCTCTTCTTTCTCTCTTTTTCCCTCTCCCTCCCCTTCTCTCCTCCCTCTCTCTCCCTTCTTCCTCCCCCCCTCCCCTTCCCTCCCTCCTTCTCTCCCTCCTCCCTCCCTTTTTCTCCCCCTCCCTCCCTCTCCCTCCCTTCCTCCCCCCCCTTTTTTTCCTCTTTCTTCTCTCTTCCCCCCTCCTTCCCTCCTCCCCCTTCCTCCTCTCTCCCTTTCCCCCCTCCCCCCTCTCCCTTCCTTCCCTTCTCCCTCCCCTCCTCTCCCCTTCTCCCTCCCCTTCCCTCCCCCCCCTCTCCCTCCCTCCCTCCCTCTCCCTCCCTTTCCCTCTCCCCCTCCCTCCTCTCTCCTTCCCTCCCCCCCCCCCCCTCCCCCCCCCCCCCCTTCTCCCCCCCCCCCCCTTAATAGTAAAAAAAATTCAGTATAAGTAGAGTATAAACATTTCTGAATAATAACATATGCCTACTAATTTTTTTTGTAATATTAAATCAAAATGAATGATTAAATTAGTCTTTTTAATATAATATAGTGTACATATAATTTTAATAATCACAAAGACATTATTTTAATAAAAAATGTCAAAGTATGAAACTACATGTATAATACTGATATAATTGTATGTCTTTATTTTTTTTGTTAAATAAAAATTAATATATCTCGCCTATATAAAAAGGCTGCATCATAATAGGCTACATGGAATGGAATGTCTTATTTTTAAAGCAAAATTAGTTATGTACATAGCTAATCTTAAATGAAGCATTTAGAATAAATGTATTTGGTTCTTTCTTTTGGCTAAAAAATGCTTTTACTAAGGTGACCAACTTTTTAAAAAGAAATAGAGAATATACAAACATTGGTCACATTTTGTTACAATGAAAGGGGTCAAGACCTGAATGCAAAAATTGTCTTTGATAAAAGAAAAATTTTATTCATTAAAAACAAAAATAGAGAATGCACTATAATAAGATAAACAAGTAATAAAAGCAATAGTAACATTGAATACCAGAAATAATTAACTAAACTTTTTTCAAAGCGACTAATGTAGTCAACTGTACTGTAAATATGTGTCATATCACATGCAAATCCATTAGTCAAATAGATTTACACATCATTCCTCAAATATAGAAAAAGAGGACAAGAGGGAGGACAGAAGCTAAAAAGGAGGACTGTCTTACTTAAAGGAGGATGATGGGTCGCCTTACTTTTACATCACCATTTAAGGCTCAGTAATATTAAGGCTAGTGCTTTCAGTGGCAGAAAAAAATCAAACATCAGTTCGTTAGGCTTTCAGAAAAAAAAAATAACATACAATACACGTTACATAAAAATGTATATGTTTCAGCTTTACTCAGTTCACAATATATATAAATTATATTTAATGACAAAAAACGCCATGAAGTTTAGTTTACAATGAGAAAAGTTTACATCAGGGGTGGGCAAACTTTTTGAAGAGTGGGCAACATGGGCTCGTAAATTAGACCAGCAGGACAGATGAAAAGCAAACATATGGAGTGTTGACATGAACTAATATGAATTAATTATAAACATCATAACCTAAAATGCTTACTTAGAAACGAGTGGCGCACCGGATTCAGCCTGCAGGCCGTAGTTTGCCCATATTTGGTATATATATATATATATATATTAACATATGCTCCACTAGTGACAATACTACAAGACTGTCAACCACACAACTATGCATGTCTTTCCCGTAATATGGTCAACACCACAAGATACTCAGAACTTTAGCACAAGGACCCAGTGGTCCTTAGTTTGAGTAACCTGCTTTGGTCTATTTTTTGTTGTATGGGTGGTTAAGATGGGACAAATCTCAGATGCCAAATCTCAAATCTTTTTCTTGTCACACTATCATGCCTTATAGCTCTACAATTAAAAAATATTACTGACTAATAGGAATAAGATGTTGACATCACTTGAATTTCTTCTTCAGATGGATAAAATACAAAATCCACTAATTTATCATTACCAGAAATCGGAATGTTTTCTACTAGTTGTTCCTTGAAAAGTAAACCAATTGTTTTGGGACGTTTTCCCATTTCTTCACATTTCTTTAGATATCTGTCGTAGTAGCCTTTACCTCTTCCTAATCTTCTACCATCTTTAGTGAAGGCTAATCCTGGCACTAGAATTAAGTCTAATCCTCCTAAAAAATATTAATTTATAAATATGTAAACAAATCATAAGTAACAATAAATCTCAACAGCTTTAAAAAGTTTATAATTATAAAGGTAAAATAGAATATTTGCTAAATGATTTGTGCTCATAAAAAGATCACAATGAAAACAGGAAACTTAATTTTTAATTATTGGTTAAAAAGAATACTAAAAACAATATTTTTAAAATATATGTTTTTTTTAATAAGTTTTCTATTACATAAAGTATGTCAGTAATAAAAGAATATAATCAATTTACTTATATAAAGCTTTAAAAATTATGTTATCATTAATTTCTAAAATTTTATATAGTAAGATGTGATTTTATAATTTGTTAAAAATGAATATTTTTATTGAAGGAATTAGTGCAATTAATGATACAAGTTAGACATATGGCTTACCAAAAAAATTGGCATCATTAGATGCATCAAATTTTGTAGGCTGCGTAATACCCCAAGAATCAACTGGCAATCTTTCATAGTCTTCCCAAGACTCTAATTTTAGCATGATCATGTCATCATATTTGAACTGCGGGATAAAACACTGCTTGCCACTGTTAAATATTGATTTCAATAATGGGAGCGTATTTATTTCACTCTTCATAGGTAGATAAACAGATATCTTTTGGGATTCTTTAAACATTTCTGAAGATAAAACCTGAAAAAAAAATATAATCAAGTATTTTTGAATCTCTATATCTATTAACTATAAATGTGAACTTCTGGATATCTGTCTTTCTGTCTGTCCATTCTTTAAGTGTGCATAAATATAACACAAAATGTGTGTACGTTATACATTCTTTTTGGACTGTGAATATAGGTTGTAATACTGGCCTCAAAATACACCAGAGATCAGATATAACAGCAACCACACACAGTTTTATAACTCTTATCTTTATAATCCAATATAATTCACATTTTGATTTAAAAATAAATGGGCAAAATAATTACTGTATGTTGTAAGCATTGATGAGTACAATGCAATATGTGATGAATGAAATGTAGATTATTTCTACACATTTGGCGACATAAATAAGCACCAGTTTCTTTACCATTTAAAGCCTCATCACTTCAATTATGTCTAAAACAAGCATCAAAAAGGTTTCAAGAGTAATGTAAACTCTGCCTTCCCAAGCAACGCCAGGTATGCTGCTTGTAAATTAATAACGAAATTATTATCCATATCTATACAGAAACTTGATTATTAATATTATTTGTGCATCCTCATAATACCAGCTGACTTTTAAATTTGCAATATTTTTTTTTAACAATATATAAATGTTTAGAATGTATAGGCATTTATTTAAGTGATTTTAGTTACTTTTACATTATATTTTGAAAGGTAAGAAAATTTCAAGCAATAAAAGGGTATTAGTATTTATTGGTAACTTTTAGTTTTAGGCAAATAAAAAAAAAAATTATAAAAAAAAAAATTAATGATATATTTGTAGAATAAAAGCTAACATTTGATGATTTATAATATCATTTGTCCCTGAACATAATGCCTCTGTTAGGGGAACATTAAGGGACACAGTTGAGGAAAGGTCTCTCCATTACTCGATTGTGTGATTTTGATCAATATTTAAAACTACTATTTTATGGCCAGTCTTCTCTTTAATGTTTGCAATCCGATTCTTTCTAGGGCGGCAGTTAGGTTACCCTGCATAATAATATTGCTGAGAGTACGGTTGCGAGAAAAATGACAAAACCATGTCAGCTTTTGTTTTTTTGTAACCCTATCTAACATCCCAGGCTGGAAGGACTCGTCCATATTGTTGATCTTGAGCACAGTACAGCTTGTGTCAGTCCTTTCTCTATGTTGAACTTCCTCACGACCTGAAACAGGCCAGTTTGATAAACTCTGTCAAAAGCTTTCTTGAAATAAATGAAGTTATGATAAAGATCTCACTGGTGTTCAATGTGTTTGTCATAATATGACAGCCCTGCCAGGACATTGTTTACTCTGGGCAACTATACATTTTTAAGGCTTCATATGGCCTTTTCCAGTTGTGACCTCTTATTTACTGTCTCTTGCCAGAGGATGCTGGTGTCAGGCAAAGATTTTAGTTGTAATGTTCCTGGATATATTCCATCAATCGGTTGAGCACGCTTTCACTCTCTTCTATTAATGCTACCTTGTTTAGTTGCATCCTGGTAATGTTTTTGTGTAATTGATAAGCTTTTCCACATTTCACCTTTTTTGTTTTCAAAGTCAATGCTTTTGTTTTGTAACCAATTCTCTTGTACTTGCTACATTTTATTTTTAAGTTGGTGATTTATCTGCTAAAAGCTGTCTGCTGACTCAGGGTTTGAGTGTTTCCCTTCTTTTATCACACAAAACAGCGGTTTGATATTCCTTATACCTCCTCTGCAGCTGTCTTTTAAGTTCACTACGAGAGTGTCCAAGCAGCAAATTTTCTGCCTACATTTGTTGAAAAGCATCTGCAATGTTAAGATCATTTAGCTTTTCAAGGACAAATTAAAAACAGGGGCTCTTAGTATCCCATTTCTTTCTCAGTTTTAGTTTAAAACTAATAATTGCTACCTATGTCAGCTTCTGGGAACATCCTAGTTTTTGCAGCAAAAAGTCTTTCTGGTTATGGACTGGCCCATTTGGGGAATGCAGTGTTGCCGTCTTGGACTGCTTATAAGGGTGTTAGCGATAGTTAAGCGACAGCTATTTGCAAACTCGAGGAGTCAATGCCCTCTTTCATTTGTTCCATCAGTCTATATTTGTCACTACCCATAGTAGATATCCATCAGAACCGATCTTGGCATTCCAGTCACCAATATCTCTATTTTGGGAGTTTTCTTGACAGCTTCCTATAGTTGTCTGTAAAACTCTTTTACATCTTCATAATCTGTAAATCTGTATGATAGTCATATTGTGAAACATTATTTCTTATTAATGTTATTCTGGAAATTGGAGTGCAGCTAATAACTGTCCCCGTCAATTCTTTTCTCACAATGAAGGCTACTCAGTGTTGGTGTTATCTCCACTGTACCATATTTTATGGCACTCTTCTATGTATGTCTCCCCTATGCCTGTCCACCAATTTATAATAAAAATATTAAAAAAACATTCAATTTATTATTTTAGAAATAAAATAATATTTAGTTTTTTGTTGCTAATTTAGAATGCAGAAGCAAAGGAAAGCCTTGGCTTATGTAGAGACATGATTTTTGTCTATTTTTTCTATCCACTATTCAAAATATTCAGCTCATAAATTTTATTTATATAAAAAAATAATATTCATTTTCAATGAAATTTTGAAATAAATTTTACATAAGAATTTTCCAATTTGCTACTCTCCCCAATTACTTTATTGTTGAGAGCTATCAAGAGATTTATTATCCATTTTTACCAACATAGGGTTAAGAAAAATGTATTTTGTACATACTTTCCAACATTTAAAAAACAATTATTCTTTGAATTTTAGGGAAAAATAACATTCTGTATGACTGAATGTTTTTATAATAACTGATCTACTCCATAAAAAAGTTTTTATTTACTACCTAATAGTATTATTGATGATAAATCCACTTAAGTTAGAGAATGTACAGCACTAGAACCTATTTTTCAACACACACCATATGAAATAATATAGAGGTATATAGGATTTTATGTTTATGGCATTACTATGAAAGTCAGGGGAAAAAGTTCTGTAGATATCACATATTTTAATTCTGTTTAAAGTTTCATAGAAAACTGGACAAGCTATTGGAGAATATTCAATGGTAACGATTTGCTTCACAAATTTTATCAAAAACCTTAAAAATAAGAAAAATAGTCTTTATTCTAAAAATTTAATCAGTTAACCTCAAATTATCGATTGCACATTGGTGTGAAATTAAATGCCATTTTTTTGTACACTAATTTCTATCCAGTATCCTCATTGGTTATGTGGAAAAATATTACCGGCCGATCGAACTAGATCTAGGATTAAGAAGTAAGACAAAATTTGTATATGAAACTTCTACTTGGTTACCTTTTTCAATTCTAGATTTGGTAATATTTTTTTTGACAATTACAATAAATGAATAATTATTAATCTACTATCATTCTATGACAATATTATTTTAGTACTTTGAATAAGGTTTAAAATAAATATGGTGTATACTAATCATTATAAAATGATTGAATTCTATTCAACTTGATGTGTCTGGATGTTTTGTGTACTGATGGATGGAAACTTGGATATCAGAAAAAGAAACCTATTTGAGTATTTCCTGGTGAACACTGAGAAGTGAGAGTGAAACTTTACTGAAAGTTGTGAAAGGGTCAATTTTTTAATAATTATTATAATTTAATATAAAACCTTATTGACAACAACTGAAGATTGTATATCTTTCTCTTTTTGTGTAAGACTGTTCAGCGCCTTTTTTATTTGTTGACGTAAAATATCCTTTGCTTGAGTTAATGATAATGTGGCCATGTTCGCTGCGAAATATCATCTTATAATGGAAAAGGCATGTTTATCCAAAATAATTATTGAATTATCGGCCCTTGCTTTTGGACAGGGCTGCCAACTTAAATATTTTTATCCAGACCTATATCATTTTTTAGCCATCTAGTTAAGAAGGTTCAGTCTAGGATAATTTGTATGTTGTTTAGACTTAAGATTTTTTTTATAGATATTTCAAAGCTGATAAAGGTTAATGTCTAGCCCCGTTGCTAGATACACAAACACAAACGCACACATGGGCGTCGCTAGAAATTTGCACAAATACACATTTTTTAGTTTAACTGACAATGCCATACAGTTTGAAAGCCATACATGTTCATTTTTCAATTAAATTTAAGTTTAGTATAATATTAATTATTTATATTGACATAAATAAATACATTTGAAAATTCAAACATTTTGACAACAAAAACTAGAAGGTTTCGATTTATTTTTTTTTTATTTGGCCTTTTATAACTTGATTAGGCCTTCAAAAATGCTCTTGGCATTCAGCTTTTTTTTAATCTGGCAACTCTTGTTGGTTCATAATCTTCTGCCACTGAGTGAATTTTTTAATTAATGCTAAATTAATTCAGACCCCTGATAAAAAAGTATGATTTTAGAGCTGACAATGAGGGAAAAAGAGTTTTTAGATATGCATGGTTATCAGACTATGGACCGCGGCTTTTATGTTAAAATGTGCATTTTGCAAATATTGCCTGTTGTTTCCGCAAAAAAGTAATTCGAGCAAATCAGGTGGCATTTGTCATCAAACCATGCACACAATTTTTAAAGATTTCAACGAAGATTTCATATTTATATTTGGTAACTTTTAAAAAAAATGTGCAACAGGGGACCCTTAGTAGTGGGGCCCTTTAACCCAAATGCAGACACCCATTTTATTATTCAATAAGAACGGCTCTGTGTGCGACGGGGGAATCAGGGCTGCCACCAGCTAATTTCCACCAGTTACGGCCCCTTTGATCACCCAGCTGATGCCTGTGCTTGACAGTTGTTTGGTAGCATCCCCTTGTAGCAGAAAAATAGCATTGGTTGTGACATTTCATATCTTAAAAATTACTGCACAAGTAAGTGACCAGCAGTGACCAGGACCAGTTTTAGATTGCTGAATGAGTGCTCTGCCGACAGGAATAGTTGACAGAATACGCAGAGTAATAAACATATTAGGCAATTTCAAAATATAATTTGTTCTTGTTTCAAAATTGTAATGGCCATAAATAGCTGATGTCGGGGATTCTTCCCCTCCCCATTTCCCCATGTCAACAATTGTCAAACATTTTTCAGAACCCCCCCCCTTGCCCCCCTCCCCCCTCCAAGTTGTTGGCGAAACTAATGGACGAGGTCATGTCTGTTCTTTCAATTTCCAAGTAAACATTACAAAACTGTTGTGCCTTCAAGACGTTTTAGTAGATTTGTCATAAGAAAGAGTGAGCCCCAATTTTTTTTAATATTTGGACTAAAATAACGCCAATGACAACTGGTAAATAATCTCGGGAATACCGTTAGTTAATCTTTGGCCTCTGACAATCCAATCTCCACAAACATGAGCAACGCTGATCACATACACACAAAAGTAATTGTTTAGTAGTTTACTATACTCGACGGTTCCCCCTGACATGTGTACGGATCACAACCTCTTTCTTTGGCATTGAAGAACTTCTTATGAGCTGGTGCTAGTATCTTTTACTTGTGCCGTATCAAACACTTTTAGACAGGCTCAACATTTGTAGTCTATAATTTCCCACCTGGTAACACAATATACTTATTTTAAATGATTTACTTGAAGACACAAAGGAGAACGCTTTATAAATAGAAGCCATTCATTTTTTAATTATATTCCGTAAAAATATCGAATAATTTTTTATACAAACGGCAATGCATTTTTGTGTGTGCCCCCCACCCATTCCTCATTTTCCCTTGATCCTAAGCACGTGTTTTTTTTTTTGAAATAGGTTAATCCCGCGCTGATCATAAGAAAACTGGAGTTTAGGTTTCAGAAATACATTTTAGTTTTACATAGATTAAATATAAGGCATTACTTGATGGCTGTGTTGTCATTAAGAGTGAAATGTGTGACCAAGTTAGAAGCATTACGAGTTACGACTTGTTCTGAATGGGAAGCAAAATTATTTAGTGGGGCATGCAGCTAAACACGGCCATTTTAAAGTCAGGCCAGTATGGAATTTCAATGAACAGAAGATTGAGGTTCAAAAAGAGAATGGCAGGGGAAAGATTAAGATATGTTGGACTCTCACTACCATATATTATATCTATGCTCGCTACAAGAGACAATAAGGCAAATCAAGGAATATATGTTTTAAGTTGTTCAAGCCAAGAGTCTACTATCAGTATATGAAGAAAAATTATTGGTGTCTATTTCAAAATTGACTACTCTCTATGATGAGTTATACGAAGTTGAACTTTAAAATGAGATACCAAGATTGAGAAGGTATCTAAGAGCAGCAGATGTTGATCATGATAATGCACAATAGTGGTCAATATTTGATGTTTAGAAGGCATCATGTCCAACGCGTTGGAATTCAACATTGATGATGATTCAGTCTATAGGCCTACTTGACTTGAAAAGATGATGATGATGACAAAATACGAATGAGCTGTCAGCTCTCAACCAGCTTGACCATCGATTTCCTGTAAATGATCACATTAAGCTGCATCAGCTGCTTGATCCAAATTTCAAATCATTGATTCCACGGTCAGAAGCAACCACAATTTTGGAGAACGCAATACAGTCAGCAATGGCTCGTGGATTCATCATGTCTAAGCTGATGTATCGCATTCGCAGCTAGTCAGTGAACATGTTTCTGAAGAAACCCGATGTAAGCGATTGCGAATGGAGCTGATGAATGAGCTGAGAACTGAGCAGTCACCAGACGATTGTGCTAATAAGGTATTCTGTGTTCATTTATGACATTGAAACCGTTTTCGTTTTATTTCGCTCTCAATAGACCAGTCAGTTTGAAGTAAAATATTTTAAAATACATATACTGTGCACTATAATGAAATGTTTTATAAACTAGCAGTTAGTACTGTTCTGTTTTGATTTTTTGAACATTTATTTCAGATGGCAGTGGAAATTGCAAACTATTTGACGGTGCCTGTTGTTCAGTTTCATGATGTCCTTGCTTTCTGGTGTAGCAGTGTTGCATCATCCTCGTATCCACAACTTACTTAACTGGCTCGTCTTCACCTATCATCAGCATCATATGTACCAGTGGAGTGCATGTTTTCGGTAACTGGTTTGATAATGAACAGCAAACAATCAAGTCTAACAGCTGATAAACTACATCGCGTTTGTTTTATTCATAACAATTATAAACTGATATTTTAAGTGCTTATTAAGGTATTGAGAGACAGAAACTGAATGTGTGGAATGTATTCATGTACTGTATTAGTAGGACAGCATATACAACTGTTTATTTCTGTTGTTTTAAATAATAAAACTTTTCCCCAAGTATTGTAAAATTGTTTTATTGCTAAAGTTTTATCAATTCAATATTGTCTAGGCGTCAGCCGAATTTTAGCCAAATATTTCGTAATCTGCCAAAAATCAGCCGAAAATTAGCCGCAAATGTCAATTTACTCAATTTATGGTCAAATTCCGCTACGCCGGCTATCAGCCGAAAAATTATGTCAGCCAGCCGAAACTTTAAAAAAAATTCGGCTGGCAGGTCTATATATAACACCCTTAATAGTTGGAATAACCATACCAAATAAACTGTCATTTTCACTTTGCAGCATATCCATTGCCATAACAATTGCGGTTGTGGTGCACCGGTTGATCGAAACAATGCGCTCAAAGTGTAGAAGAAAATACAAAAACCAAAGACGTTAAATAAAGAAATTTTATGAATAAGAAAATGCCAAAGACAAAATGTTCACATGATAATTTGAAATTTTCCGAAATATTCAATAAATGGAAAGGTAATATTTTTAATTACAATATTTTAGTTAAACTTTTTTAGTTATAACAAAAAAAAATTAAACTGATAATTTAACTCAAGTTTTAAAAAAAGTTAAACTTTCTATTTAACTTTTTAAAAAGAGTTTAACTGAAAGTTAGTTACATTTTAGTTAAAATTTTGTAACTTTTGCCCATCACTGATTATTTTTTAAGTCAAATCTAAATCAGTGAATTAAAACGACCATTCGCCATTTAGCTGCATGCATCATAATGGTTTATTATTAAAATCTAAAAAGTTTATGAACTAATAGATAAACGGAAGTAACATTAATCTTTCTTTTCGAAATAGGAGATCATGTTGCTTACTTGAATGTATCATGACATTCATGTATTCTTAGTGATAACAGTCCCAAGTAATTCACAATTTTCATGGCATTACGGACACAATTTATAAATATTTTATTGAAACATAATGTTTCAAAAACCAATTTTATATCCGTAAGATTTCGTAAGCCTAAATGGGTACCTATAGCGAAATCCAAGGAATTTTACGTCAGAAAGCCAACACCAATTGACCCAGAAGAAAATGCAATGCTCAGTGTTCGTTATAGCCAGTACAGAGCTGAGGTGAAAAGTATTAGGTTTGTGAAATGCTCAAGGACAACGTTTGCTTACTTTTAGTATGACATATGTACATTTTGTATTGTGATAAAATAAATAGGTAATTGTTTACGACAGTCCACCCACAAGATGATTCTTTCAAATCTTAATAAGTTTAGGTATGTGGAAATTCAACATTTTACGACATTACTAGTACAAAGGTCTTAGTGTGTATCAAACAAAAAGGACAGTAAAATTGCTTGCAAATTGTATTTTAAGTGAGTCGCTGTGGTCGGCTGCACATGATAAAATGAAAACAAATTACGCAGTATCATTTAACTTGTAAGCATTTAAAAACTGCAACAATCAGCATAGCAAAGTCAAATTATTGTTATTTTGACAAAAACTTTCCTGGTCTTTAAAGCTGCTAATCTGTTAATTACTCCATCAATATTAATATCTTTCACCATATCATTTGCAATGGATAACAAAGCAAGATCAGAAAGCCTTGTGCCAGTGAGTGTTGGGAGAGATTCTAGGAAGTCCAATTTAGCAATGAATTTCAAAACATCAAATACTGACCACAATTTGGTGTTGTCAAGATCAAAATCTGTTGCCATCTCAGCCTTCGTAACTCATTTAAAAGCTCAACTTCGGATAACTCATCATAGAAAATTTAGAGTGATCAAACATCTGGTCAGTGTGTGATATATTATGTGTACTCTCTGACATAATTCCAACCATCTCAAGAAAGTTCCCATTATTCAATGATGATTCATCTTTCTTTGGGAAATGAAATGCCAAATTTTGCTTTGCAACCTGTGCAAAATATCCCTCCACTTTTTCTTCTACTTGTCTATCACAGCATCAATTTTTTTTGGCAGATACATTACTGTTGCCAGTGTTTGCCATTTTTCAAGACAACATAGGTGCTCTTTTTTCAATCTCATGATTATGTAAATTTGGCCTTTTTCCACCATTTCTAAAACCCAGAGACAGATTTGAATGTTGTTTATATTACACTAACATCAAAGAGTCTGCAGAAAAAGCAGTATAATTTCTTACTGATGATTGACTAAACCATCCTTGATCGCAGTATTTTATGTTCCTAATGCTACTTTGCATTCACTGTCTAGCTTTGGCATAGTGGCTAATCTAATGGCCAATTAGTCAAAATCTTATTGCCGCTTTGACACATACAGATGACCAGCCAATTTATTCCTAATGCCCTTCAAGTTATTTGTTTTTGATACATACATTTTTTTTTTGATTAAATATATTTTTTGTATCAATTTAGCATTGTGACTTGCTTTTCATATGATTTATTTATATATTAAGTTCTCATTATCAACAGTAATTCTCCCCAGTAAACAAATCCCTGATATATACATGTATATATATAAATAAAAAGTATTTGAAAAAATTGACTCTAAATTTTGTATGATGCTACATATGATATTATTGTTTCAAACAGGCAATTTCTTCAGAATCAAATGTTAAACAAGGAAAAGAATCTATCAGCACAACAGGTCACTGATGATGCATCTGATTTACAATGGATGGAGCAACAAGTGCTTGAATGGAACAAATCAGTTGCTGAATCAAGGCAGGACAACCATTTTTTATTTTTATTCTTTATTTGAAATAAATACATGTATTTATATTTATTAGATAAATGGGGCCCATTAAATTGTTTGCAGTTACACATGTAGAACTGCTTTTACATCATTTTATTTAGTGATAAGTTACTATTTTGTGGGATTATAAATATAATTGAAATTAAAAGGTGTTCATTAAGACCAAACACAATGGATTTTTAATTTATGAATCAGTAGATCTTTGTTGGCCCAGGATGCACCAAAATTAATTGTGAAACATTATCATTAACTTACAATGACATTCTAGAATAAATTAATCGGCCAGATATTGGTGGCTTATTCAATCAGCATCTTCCAACATAATGAGCAAAATTTGTGATCCAATATATATTTCTTTTCCTTCTTTGTAAATTAGTTCTCCAACTGCGTCAGCCCATAACTAGTCAATGAAATTTCTATATTTAAAGTGATTTAATTTACACTATTTAAAAATGTAAGCCAATTTAAAAAAAAAAGAGCTAATAAAATACTAGTCAAAAAACTGCTTAAAGCAGACAAAAGTAATGATGACAATGATAAAAATTTATGAAGAAAGTAACCAAAATGTGAGGAACTTCCATGTATGCAACATTTTTTGGTCAAACAGGATGCTTTGGTGCTGTTTTCCTTAATAGCTCCATTCACTGCTCCCTTAATTTCAACTTATAGTATATTCCTTTGCAACACAAAATCCGTAATACATAAAATGTTTGAATTATATAACATGCTAAATTTGTTTAATACTTTCACTAACAAGTTCTCTTAATTTCAAAACTTGCATAACAGACAGACAAATGAAATAAAACATAACAAAAAGCTAAATTGAAATCAATATTATTGCAATTTTGCTACAAGACACAAAAACAACAAAGAACATATAGACAAGAAGTTGGATTATGTATATGAATGAAGTGATGTATGTTGGATGTATGCATAGAAATCCACATCATTGAATTAAAATACAAAAACTGGGCATGGTGATTCCTTTTGACTCTGTTACATTGCTATTTATTTTTCTTTAAATTGTCAGGATTAAGATATTTTAGCATTTCAATAATCAATTTTGACATTCTCTTGATTCATTTAGGAAAATTTTATTTTTTCAATAACTCTGCCAGAGTGTACTATTAATGGATCATTTCCATATAGCAGGTGTACATTGTAATTGATGTTCTCTAGAATCTAGATTAATTTTTCTTTTGACAACCCTGTCTTCCATTAAGTAGGTGCACATTGTAGTTCTTATAATGTTATTCCAAATTTGTATAATTAGTTCTGTGTATTTTCAGTGAAATATTTTTGCTAACCATGTATCAGGTGATATTGAATAACTCACAGAATTCATAAGGCCATGGCAACAGTTAATTATTGCCCTTATTTGTGAAGAAAGATTAATAACTATATAAACTTCACAAGAATACTTATGCTTAAGCCGTCTCTGGGGTAAGTGGGTGGGGTTCAGGAGAAAGAGGGAGGGTGGGGGTTATAAGTCTATGAAATGTTTCAAGTGCCTTGCTATACTTAGGCTTTCTGAGCACTGCCTGGCATACTTCTGGTATTTATAAGCATCATTAAAATGCACTAAAAAGTAAAAAATAATTCCTTTAATCATACAAATATTTATAGAAATTGTCATTGCTAAAATTAAAGCCTGGATGCCCATCTAGATCAATGGCTTCTTATTTTTTTTATTTATGTCATTGTAAAGACATATTGACTCCAGGATATTATATTTTTATTATTTTGTCTTTTCATAAATTATAGCATCAAGAGGTAGCTTAATGTACTTACCCTTTTATTTTTATTAATGACATTTTCTATGTAATTAGAATCTTTAATTACTGTATGATCATTTTTGTCTATTTCAAACGATTTGGTGTGAAGTTTTATGAATTTTATTTTGGTATAAATTAGCTAGATTTTACTTCTTTAATTAGTTTAAGCATGATAACAAATATCAAGTAAAAAATACTGGGTATTTATTAAAAAAAACTAGTTTCACAAAACTCAACTTTGCCCATACAAAAATTTATACCAAGTACATGTACCTAAATGTTTAAGATAATTTTAGATAGAAAAGATTCAGTGAACTAAAAATATTTTCTAATGTATTTGTGCTATAGAACTGCTAGACTGGCAGAAGAAGTTCGACAAGAAGAGGAAAGGATTTTGCAACTTGAGTTGGCACGGGAAGAAAAGAAATTACAAGATAGAATTGAGGCAGAAAAAAAGTTGCAAAAAAATATTGTAAGAATATGTATATATTTATATATATGTTTTTTTTTTTTGCATATGAAAATAATTTAGTAATTAACCTGCCTTGTTGGATGATTATTTTTTTTAATGAATTATACTGTAGAAAGATGTTTGTTTTTTATAAACAGGCTGTCTCTTCAGAGTTAATATCAAATATTACTCAGGACAAACTAGATGCTGCTATTGAGACAATGTTGGATAGCAGAAGTGACTATAATTTTGCTATTACAAAATCGGGTGAAATCTTAAAGGGAGAGTTTCCTGAGAAGTCAACATCGTCAAACTAGAGAAGCAGCAGATTTTAGAAAATAAATATATGTGGAAGTTCAAACATTGTTTTGTTTTATTATTAAAGAAGCTTTGCAACAACTTATAAATGAATCAAACTCTCACTGTGATATGTTTAGCAGTAAATCCTTTTTATTCTTTCAAATAGTTTTATGTTGAACTGATTTCTTTTACTCACATCCTATGCTTGTTTAAAAAAAAAAGACTGCATGCACGTTTTCCTGAAGCAATTATACTTTTAATACAGTTGTACCTCAGGTTATGAATGCCTCAGGTCACAAACGATTTGTTATAAACAACTTTGAAATGTGTTTGTCTTGGATTATGAACAGTGCCTCAGGTTACAAATAAAGATGTGATGGAGTAAGGTTGAAGACAAATGATCACATACATTTTTCTTTTTTTTTTGGTTGTATTAGTTTCGCAAAGATTCAGTAATATTAAAGTCTGTGTGCTCCTGTAAGCTTTCTATAAGTTCCATTGATTGGGTTCAGATTTAAATATACTTTCAGCAACTAGTCATCATGTATCAAATATTTCTGTCCAAAAATTGTATTCACAAATGAAAATCAAGGTTTTAGAAATTGTATTCTGCCGCTACATATTGCATATCCTATTCCTGGCAACTGTGTGTAATACACCCATACACTTATTATGAAGGGAAAAAAATGTTCTGGTGATAATAATAGTGGTTTTTTAGTCATCAACCTTGGTAAGAAACATACATTGTGTCAGGATAGCAAAACTAGGGGATAGATTGGAGTTTGGGGTCATGTTTAGGGTCAGGCAGCCAACTGATTAGAGTATTTAGATAAGGGACAGTGAGGAAAGACACAATTTTTTTTATTTTAACCATGGCAGTCTAATTAAGCTGATGTAAGAGTTGTACAGTTTAGGCTGAGTGACTGGTTGTGTTATTATTTACAACACTTGCCATTCCCTGACATTTTATGGTAGAGAGAACATTCCGGAACATGAGCACCTGGTTGGCTTCTGAGATTGTAACAGATTTGTTTATATAATACAAGCATGCGTGACACATAATATAAATCTCTTCTGGGCCTTAGAATCATTTTCAAACCAACCCTTGAGAGGCTGCTCATTTCTTGGTAAATAAAATGCAAGTGACTAGCCAGTAAAGTGAATTGTTGGATTAGGTCTCAAGAGACTGTTAACGCTTACAATGGACATTCATGGAAGTGACAGACAATTATTTCAGTAGCCTAAAGCATGCAGAGTTAATGACTAAGAAAAGTTTCACTCTAGGTAGTTGGATTAGTAAATAAAAAAACATGATTTTTGTACCAAAAGATTTCCAGAAAAAGTAAGCTTTGCCCCTAAACCAAACTGAATATTCAACCGTCTCATGGAGACAGTGAAAGAACAATTCGTATCTTTCACACTTCAATCAAAAGGCTGAAAAGATGCATAATGTGCAACAAATTTACATAAAATTTAACTGTAGCAAGTGTTGTAGACATATTTGCAAAGAAAATTATCCTTTCATATCAAACTGCATGCGGAAATGCAAAGTTCGCTGTTCCCGTGTGTATACTACATGCAAGTATTCTACTTAGAAATGTGGGATGTAAGGTTGAATACATTGAATATTTCTGATATCACAATGCCTTCAGATTATTTATGCATTGTTAAAATTTCAGTCTTATTTTATGGATGACACGAAACAGATTTTAATTAACAAAAAACTTTTCAAAGTTAGTTTAGTAGCAGAAAAAGATACTATGGCATGTTTTATAAATTCCTACTATGCTATAGATGGTTAAAAAAAATTGTACAAATATTTTGAAGGAGACAGAGATATCAACAATAACAGGTGGTCTCCGGCTGTGTTCCACCCAGTCAAAGCGGAAAGGTAGCCTGTAATGTTTACTTTGATTTGGACAAGTGCTAAATTATATTGCGCTACAAATTTGTGCAGCAGGTTTTTAAACAAACAGGTAAAAAGTGCTCATCAAGAATTTGGTTATTTAGGATTTGTGAGTTTGTTTTAATCATAATGATGCATAAAAAGTGGTGAAGTTAAAAAAATTAATAGTACCATTACAATATTCTGACACTGATATGTTTTATTTGGCAAACAAAATAATTTCAACGAATACATGTAATAATAATATACATTGTTTCAATTGTCTAAATTTATGTTATCGGGTTGGATTTCAATGTGCTGAATTCCACTGGCTAATAGTTCGGAAGCAGATGAATGTTCAGGTTTGAACTTCAGTTTTAAGAAAACTTTTTCCAAGCGGCTGATGAATAAATCTACATCATCTTTGGTAATACCTATTGCTGCTGCGGCAGTCAGATAAGGGCTAAAGTAATTATTGCTGTGACTACCAAAGTTTTTGAAGAGGCAACCACATATTTCTGAATCTTTTACAGCAGCAACCACTCTGTAATAAGCAGATCAAGACTTAAAGCATATTTACTCTATTAGAATAAGGCCTTAAATGTCAGAAGAAACAAAAAAATTATTTGTTAATCACCTTGTTCCTGAAACATTTCTAGTAAATAACATGGATCCTATCTCTGTTGCTTTTTCATCATCTGTTATAGAAAGTGTTATACCTATTTACAGAAAAAAGAATGCTATGTAAGTTAAATGCTGGATGTACCTGAGCTCACTTCCGACCCCATACACATCATTAAAAATGCTGGTAATATGCATGTACTAAAACTGGTTGTTTCTGTCCTCTTTAAACAGAGCAGTACTTGATTAGTACACAGTATTTCTAAAGTATTGACAATATTTTTTAAAACATTTTTTTATGGAATAAGAATCCAAAATTTGTGTACACATTTTAAGATACATTTTCAATGTCGAAATAATTACAAAATCAGTATAAATACTTTTGAAATAAAAATAAAAAAATGTGTACTTTTCATCAATAAATGATCACATAAATATAAAAATACTAGCTGAATCCTGCAAAAATTTAATTTTTGAAATTGATTATATTCTGATTTAGTTTCAATTGTAGTACTGTACATAGGCCTAAGCTAAGCTGAGAAACTTTTTTATGTCACATGTTGGTGTCAGTGTGGAAGAGCAGTGGAATGTTAAACGAAAAGTCAAGTTCAAAACCCTGGAACTTTTCTACAGTTAAATCCCTAAACTTTTCTCGAGTCTGATCCCCAAGTCCACCAGCTTGACAATGGGTACCTGAAATTTGTTGGGGAAAGTGAAGGAGGCTGTGCATTGTACTAGCCACAAAATCCCACAGAATAGCACTGGCTACAGAAAGAGGTGAGCTCTGAACCAGATGGTCTGTAAAGGCTTTATAAGGGGAAACTACTACTTTTTTTAGAGCATTTTCGAAAAAAAATGCTCTATTGTCCCCGTTTTGTCTGTCTGTCCGTCATCACCCTAGATCTCAACAACCATAAGTCCTAGACCCATGATGTATATATCATTTTGTAGGTCTTGGCCTGCCAAGAAATGACTTTTGTCCGTTTTGCGATCTGACCTCTGAGGGCCGTAAAAGGGGGCTTGTAAAATACCGTTTTTTACTATATAAGCTATTTTAACATAGGAGCGCTCTAGATCTCAGCAACCATAAGTCCTAGACCCATGATGTATATATCATTTTTTAGGTCTTGGCCTGCCAAGTGTACATCAAAAGTTCATTTCACGATCTGACATCTCAGGGCTGAAAAAAAAGACTTTCCTAGGTACCGTTTTTGCTTATATTTTAAATATAAATAATAAAAGCTAATCAAAGGGGCGTAATCATTATTTATTTTTGTAACAGTTATTCAACATGATTACTTTCCTCTTTATTTATCAAAATGCGGAAAAAAAATACGGATTTCGTTCGGCGAAAATGCTCTAAAATGTCCTTTGTCCGAAACAGAAAAGACTTAAATTGCTTGTTTTTTTACTATCATCCATTTATAAAACTAGCATTTTTTTTACATCGGATACAGGAAAAATGTTTTTAGTTAGAGCATAATTCAAATAACTGATCAAAATAATTTCATGTGTACTACACAAATAGTTTAATTAACCACTTTTTCTTTAGCACTAGTACTAAAACTAAATTGAATCCGTTTTTATCAACATAGATCATGTCATTAACTCCTAATTTAACAAAAAACTTTCATTTTTTGGCAGATTTATACTAGTAATCATTTCTGTATTTTACATGTGTTTTTTAATGGTTTTACGAGACCTAACTGCTGTAATGTGAAAGCTGTTACAGATTTAAATGAATACTCAGTCTTTTTTCATGAAAGACAAAATGTGACTTTAATCACTAAGGCTATACACATTAAGTACATTTCACTGAGCTCTTTCAATTAATTCGTATAATTCCTTAAGAAGTGTCAGGCAAAGAATGTGCATTTTTTGGAAACTACTTTGGTATTTTACAACTTACCTAAAGATATTGGATTATTTTTAGTCTTAAGGAGCCGTTCTCCATATTTCTGAGCACAGTCAGAAAGTGCTTTTGATAGGTAAATAAACATTTCCTTACGTTCCTGTAATAAACGCTTATAACCTTGGCAACCAAGACTTAACAATGTTATAAAAAAGTCCAAGGAAGGTGTAATTGATGCTCTACCTGAAAATGTAAATGACAAAGATATAAGTGTGCTAGCTTTTTGCTGATTATGAATTTTCATTCAAGAGATAATTCTAAGGAGTCTCATTTCTTTTATATTGCAAACATAATTTTTGTAAAAATAAAATTAATATTTTTATTTTCTTTTATAGAGGTCAGGTGACAATTATATGATTACATGTATATGATGGTAGTAAATAAAATTTATTTATATCTAAATACCATGTAAATATTAATAATAAAGATTATTTCTGGTAATCTCTACCCAAACTAATGTCTACACTTGGCATCTACTAGTTGTCTACCCAATGAAAGGAGGACTATTAGATTTCATGGGCTGAAATACATTCTCTGTATAGTTATGTATATTTCTCTCTATTCTTGTTTAGCATTGTGTTCCTCACTCAATACATGGGATAAGACAATTAAGTCATTGGGGGTATCATGTATTGAGCCTGTGGTAAATTCAATGTATATGATCTGTTGTGAGCAAGGATCTAAAAGGTGATTGTTGTTGCAAGTCTCAACAGTCAGAGTGTGCAATCTAATGTGGCATGAACTATAATCTTTTTAAAACATTTGCTGTATCTAAATAGAGATTGCCACAAATAAAAGCTAAGTAACTGAAAATGGTTTATATTACATAAGAATACATTGAAACTTTAATCAATCTAGATTATTGTTTTATTATCTTTTATTGGTAAGAAGATGTTTACCTGGATAAGATTTACCAATTTCTTCAATAAAATTTGTATCAAATCCAGCCACTAATGCTCCACCAACAGGTACCATAAAATTTTTATCTAAACTCTGAACAAATGCATCTACTCTTCCAACACGTGCTGACTGTTGAATTAAATGAGTACATTTAGTTGACTGCAAACCATAAGCATTATTAACTAGATGAGGAATGTCATTTTCTTTGCAAATTGTACTGATCTGTTCTAATCTGCATAAAAAAAAATATAAGAATATTTAAGCCATACATTTATTATACAAAAAAAGTGAGGTGCGGTGAGTAAAAGGCTGGAACTTTTTCAGAAATGTTCAAATATAGAAATATAATATTTCGTTGTTTTTTTAAACAATGTCAGTAAGAATCTTTTGGTTAACAAAATATTTTTTTTTGTATGGTATCATTTTTTTTTTTCATTATTACCTGGTGACATACATTTTAGGGTGGTTGCTTAGGTCAAAGCATTATTCTTCAACTACATCATGATATAATTGCCACAACTAATTACCAAAGTTTATTAAAAAGGTTCTGGTACTTTACTCACGACACCCAAATAAGACAGACATTTACTTTACTTAAGTTTTTTTATTTAAAAATATAAAATAAAAGTAAAATTTTAAAAAAATATGTAGCTATATAACCTGTCAGGAGCTCGAGGCGCAAAACAACTAGTTGTGCTCATGATACAAACAATATTGTCTGCCCCTAATTCTCTAATTTTTTTTTGGATTTCTTCAATGTCAGTTCTCAGTTCATCTCCTTCAAGAATATTTTCAATGACAACTGGCTGTAGTCCTTATAAAAAAAATGCATACATTATTGTAATGTTATCAAACTTGTGGATTAGCACTATGGAAACTATGAAATCAACACTAACCTGCAGTAACAATTGATTTAAAGCAGGACTTCTGATCGATTCTTGGCCACAGTACAAATTGTGCTTTAGGCCTTCTTAATTTCATAGTAAGCATACATAAAACAAGTGTCATTCCAGTTGCCATAGGAACTACGAAACAACTTGATGCTGAATGAATACCTAAAACAATTTTTAAAAATATAATTATGCTTACTTGATGCACATGACTTGATCATTTTAAAATGTTATCCAATAAAAAATGGGGTGAAGAAAGATATAAAAATATAAAAAAATAATAACCTGATAATTTTATAACATCTAAAGCTAAACTGTTTGTAAGTTTCATTAGAATACTAGAGCCTGCAGCTTTTGGTTGAACTGCTGTAATGTCCCCTGATCGCCCAATTCCATGACAAAGTCTGCAATTTTAAAAATCATATTAAGTGTAATGCAAAAATAAAATAAATAATTTAATACTTAAATATATAGCCATTAAGCTCATTTAATTCCTTTGTGTGTTACAGAACTGTCAGACAAAGTAAAAAATAAAACAATAACCAGTTAAAAAATTAAAATTGATGCCAGCTTATGTTTCCTTTCCAAAAAATGCATTTATGATTGCAGCCGCTTGTTAGACATGCCTGACATAATTTCAATATGATGTATAATTCCATTTTTTAAAAGAACTCAAGATTTTATTTAACATGACAGTTAATTACAATATTAATTTCTGAACAAATAACAAAAATAAATTAAAATTAAATTTTTAATAAAAATTATCTATACAAATATTTTTCTTTAACCTATAATGTCGTTTTGCTACCAGCTCTGAAGCTATCCTTCCTTCACGTTCCCCAACACCACAGTTGCTAGGAAAATTATTGCTATCCATGACTGCTAATTCTTGAAGTAGTAGTTCGATAGTCTGATCACTCCATCCTTCATCTGGCAATTTTCTCTTAGATGGGATGAAAAAAAACAAATAAAAGAGAAGTTTAATAAAAAAAACATAGCAACTATACTATTAAATATCAATTGATGGCTTAATAAAAACATTTGAATGTTAAATGTATAAGATTTACAATGATAGGGGCCTACTTATCAGATATCGAAGCTTTTTATTTCTGCAAAATGTCAACTTTTGGTTGAATGGACAGTGGGTAAATTATTGGAATTGAGTTGATGATTTTTTATATAATTAAGCTGGTTACTTTTGGTAGAATCCAAACTAGTGGTGAGTTTAAGAGATTCATTGTAATAATGAAAGTTTGCTATTCGTTTATTTCTATTTATTAATCAGTTTCCACCCTAACAAAGTCAGGATTTCTAAATTCTAAACAAAATTATTTTGTGATTATTTATGTAATGTTTAAATATTACATTCAGATTTTGAAATAAAAAAAAAAACATATTGTTTCCAAATCTAGAATTTTTAGGAAGTCTTTAAGAGGTAAATAATATAAATAAAAAACTTAAAAAATGCCATCCTTGCTTACATGCTGCAACAACTGTTTTATTTTATTTTCATGAGAAACTCTAGCCTGAGTACCTTGTGTGACATAAGAATGTGAAATTAATTTGCCACAGAGTTCAAAATTTTCCTTATTCATGGTTTCTGCTTGACAAGTGTCACAAGTGACAATATTCTGATGATGAGAAAAGGAAAGGTATTCAATTTACATTAACACACAAATACTTCATCAGCTGTTTTCTTTACATATGTAAAAAAAAAAAGATCAGTGTTCAATGGTTGGTGGGGGTAGGGGGGGGGGGCGGCATTTAAAAATGAACTTTTCTCAAATACAAATTGTCTGTACTGTGTATATGATTAATATTATTGTAACAATCAACTTTTATTAAAATGTCAAATAAAAATAAAATATTTTTTGGAGAAAATTTGCTGTATTTTAAAAGCCATTATGATTTTTGATTACTGGCAATGCCAATAACTTATAACAATATTACACTGGGCAACAAAAAAATATTTTTTGAAAATCGTCCTGGGTTTTCCAGTTGAATTAGACTAATTTTACTGCTCTGAGTCTGAAAATGACCTTGGTTTTGCTCAATCAGGTCAGGATATTTTGCTACAGAAATTAAGAAAAAAACGTTTTTTTGTAAAAAAAATGGATCATCAGCTGATTAAACCCCTGACGATTTTTTCCGTTTTACTCAAGAAACAAAAGTCAACGTATTCAAAGTCATTAAGTTTTTATTTATCCACCAAATTTGATAAGCATAATTATCATAATATTAGTATAACAATGAGCGTTACGTGAAACAAAAGTTCAGAGTTCAAGGCATAAATCAGCGTTTCTTCAATTCCCGTGTGTAAGCAGTTGCTGGGATGTCTCTATTCAGCAACCAGCAGTAGTCCGCTAGCATGACTGCGTCCCACCTCCCCTGGTACCTTTCCTCCATGTGGCGGATGTCCTGATGGAACCTTTCTCCCTGCTCATCGCCCCTAGGTTTTCAGGAAACTTCTCCATGTGTGAGAACAGGAAGTGCATCTTTATACTCATTAAACACCCGAGTTTTTGGAAGTCCTCTATCATGCTGCTGATGAGTCTGGCGTGGTTTGCTGCCTTCGTGTTCCCCATGAAGTTGTTCACCACCTGCACAAACGATTTCCAGGCAGCGCACTCAAGCGTGTTCATGGAGTTTTGGAACTCTATGTACTTTATGAGCTGCCGTATCTGTGGGCCGTCGAAAATGCCGGCCTTCAGCTTCTCAATGGTCAGTTGAGGAAATGCTCTGCACATGTAGTTGAAGCACCTCCCATCCTTGTCCAGAGCGTCTCCTCCCTCGTCTAAAGTGGTGGCCTCACTATCACTGTCAGGAAGATCTCTGAACGCTGGTACAGGAATTTCTTCGCAGTGAGCAGCTGGACGATGGGCAGATGGAAGGTCGGGGTACTGGAGGCTGTGCCCAATCAAGTGCTGATGCATTAAATAATAAAGTGAAAATCCAGATTGATGATTTATAAATAAAATATAATTATCTCTGTTTTTATAATTGTGATTATTTTTCTGCTAATGTTTATGCAGCTAATTTAGATAAATGATTGAACTTAAAACCCCTGATTTAGAATAGGTATAGCTCGTCAGGTAGGTCTATGGCTGTATCTCAAGAAGTTGACCAGACCAAGCAAAATCAATGTCATATTCGGACTCAGAACACCAAAATTAGTCTAAATCAGTTGAAAAACCCCTGACGATTTTTGGCTGTTGCCCAGTCACCAGTGTTATTATTAATTATTAGACTAGTAATATTACTGTCGAGTGTCGTGTCTGATGAAAAAAGTAATTGAATAGATTTAAAAAAAAAATTACGCCACCTCTTTTATTCAAAGCATAAGAATTACCGATTAATTATGTGACAAATTCAACGATAGGGTGTTCAGCATAGATATATAACTTATACGACACTGGTCTTCCAGACTCCAGACTTCCTATAAATGATGTTCAACATTTACGATGGTTACAGGCATGAAATCTTATTTTTTAATATTTTGTATTTAACTTCCAGGTCACTCTCATCACAAAACAAACAAAATGACCGATGCAGCCGACACCAACGTTTTTAAATATTCCCCATAGACATATAATATAGTATGTCTAAGATATTTCCTTTCCTTATTGCGAATTTAAATTGTAACGTGTTTGCGAAAACATTTCACTTTACATTCGTCACTACAGTCACAAGTGAGAGACAAGTGTAACTGCAATTTATCTCGAACTGAAAGTGAAAGAGTGTCAGTACTGTCACTGACTGTGTGAAGTTACAAGTAAATAGTAACTCAAGTAACTGTCTAGATATTTTACCTATTTACTGTTTAGTATCCTATTCAGAATAGGTAAAATCTCTTGACAAATTTTTTCTTAGTTGTTGATAAAACAGTTCCAGATCATTGCATTTATTATTATAAAACCATAAAATAAGTAAAAAAAAAATATAAGTTTAAATACTTATTATAATAAGTGTTCAAATGCATTTTTATTTTTTTTTACAGAAAAAGGGTCCTCAGTTTTTTTATATAAAATAATATCTAGTATATATATAGACTACAGATTGGTAATTTTGTAAGATAGGTATTTTTTAAATTGATGATGATTAGGGGTGTGCCGGATCCGTTTTTTCCAACCGGATCGGATTTTCTTATGCGAAATCCGCCGGATCCGGTGGGGATCCGGATTATTATTCCGGATTTTGGTACTTTGCCGATACCGGTAAATCTGAGGGGTTGGATGTCTTCTGAACAGAAATGGCTGAATGATATTGGCTGGTTGGAAATGAAGAACTTTGAAATAAATTAGAAAATAGAAATTATTCAGAAATCACTGAAATCAGAATATAACGCAGATTGATAATAAGTTATTATCCATAAGTAACTAAACTCACTATTAAGTTCTAACTCGCTGCAAGGTCAAAGGAAAACAACTTTACTATTAGTCTATTACTTTCATTACTTTGGCACTTGCCACTTGGCAGTGTAATTTTTAACTATTGTAGTGCACTAATTGTTTTGAATCTGAGGAGAAAGTCAGACTCATCATCTGAGTTCATCTCATCTTGTCATTGGCTCATTGGATGATGGATGCTTATTGTTATTGTTCAAATGTTCATAGTTTATTATGTGTATTGAAATGGATAATTAATTGGAAAAAACAAATAACAAGATAGAACTGAATTGAGATTTGAGAACAATAATTCTGTATTTCTGTACTTTACAAGTTTGAAAATTGAAATACAAATTTTAATGAATTCAATTGGCATTTGACAAAGCCATTATTCAAGCCTAAAGAAGTAAGAATAAGATGTTGATAACTAACTAATGACTATTAGTTTGTTAACAGTGTTAAGTTACTCCAAGTCCACAGCCAAATAATGTACACATTCCAGTGATGCCACACAATCACAGCTGAGCGCCGTGGGCGCGGCTATGTCATACTGTCGTTTAAACCAAAGAACACAGATCATAGCTCAAGCGAGAATCGCAGAAGATGGCTTGGTGACATAGAGATCAGCAAAGACCTTTAAATTTATACTAGACCGCTCACGTAACGTTAATTTTTACTCAAAAATGATACGCATTTTTAACAATTACGGTAAATTTTTTTAAAGCATATTTGACTTTTAATTCCTTGTTTAAATAGAATTATAATAACCTTTATTATAAAATAGAATTAGAAAATTAAAAAAATTGGGAAGGAATTGCTTTTAATGGAAGACGTTACGTTAGGGTTAGATTACCAACTCATTGACTTGTTATATTAATTAGTGTTAGTGAATTAGTGTTTCTTCACGGAAATTTCAGAATGGAAAAATAGTTTATTTTTCATTTTACAATATCTAATATTCATATTTGAACTATTTTTTCAACAGGAAATCTCGTGGGTGATGCATTTTAATTTAATAACAAAGAAGACATCTTTTCCATCTCTCAGAGAAATCGAAATAACTTAAATGTTGAATTTATCAAAAACCATTCATTTCTGTTATTTATTTTGTTATGAAGGTGGCAGGCTGGTGGCCAGGCGCTTGGGCAGTATAGTTGCTTATTATTTCTGTTACAATTTCATTGGTGATTGTGGTTAAGATGATGTCACGAATAATAATTACTCATCCCCGCACTATCATGTATGGGATTGGGCCGATTGGCCACTAATAGCGGTGCTGACTCTAGCCTCTGGTATGTTCAAAACATTAAACAAGCTCAACGCTCGAAACAATCGATTAATGTACCGTGATCGTGTGGGATTCGGGAAAGAGAATTACTTTTATTTCAGATTATGATCCGGTGAGTCACAAAATCTGGCTAATTCCAAAACCGGTATATACTGGATTCCGGTTATTCCGGATACATGTAAACCCGGCGGAACCGGATTTCACAGGATATTGCAAAATCCGGCGGAACCGGATTCCGGACCGGATTCTGGCACAACCCTAATGATGATAGATTTTATCATAATATTATTAAAAATATTTAAAATATCTATCTACTATCTTAAGAAATTACCTTATAATCTGTGAATTTTAATTGTTTTAACATCAAAGCTCAATTTAGATGCCCTATAGGCTCTGTGCGCCATTAATTTTTAAACCATTTAGTTTCTAATACATTCAAGGCATAAATTAAAACTATTAAAAGGACCATAGAAGATGAGATAAAAGTCACATTTCTTTTGATAAGCTTAAACAAAGAATATTTAAGAAGAAGGGTGTCATAAGTCTTATAATAACAATAATGCACAACTCCCACAGGGCATCATAAAAATTATACAAAGTAATGACATGTTACGGGGATAAAGAGTCTTTAGTTTTGTTCCTCTAAGTTTAAGGCCAAATATAGAGGCCTAGCCATTTTGACCGGAGTTGACCTGGAAGTTAGCTTGCTACATGCTTTTGTTTACATTATGGTATTTTATTTTTAATGCCTGCTTTTAAAATCTAAAACATCTAACTCTATTCAAAAGCATCAAATAAAAATTATTTAATCTATTCATTAATCATTATTTTCCCCTTCCAAATTGATCTAAAAGTTTTATTACTGAAGTTATTTCAATCTCATGTTTAAAAAACACATCAGCGATATACCATTGACACCATAGCTCATCCTGCAGCAGATAACGTGCCACCCAGTTTGGATCTCTCCCCCATTTACGCCACTCCTGTAGTCTAGTGTAAAGTGCAGGGTAGAATTTTCTTAAGCACCGACTTTTTACCCCATCAAATTCACATTAAGACCTTTGCTTTAGGACATTTATCTTGCGGGAAGACTTTCATTAACAATTATCCTTTAATGTTATCATTCACATAAAAACATAAATGATGATTATTATTAAACATGTTCATTTCTTCAATCATTTACAGTAAATCACTAATCTAAATATGTCTTCGAGATCGTCTGGTGATTCTAAGCAGCCTGAGCAGCCAATAGTCTATGTACAAAGGTCTGAATCATTTAGTGCTTGTCACAGATTGCATAGGTAAATAGTCACTAGTGTATAGCAGTTTTGATTTTCTTTCACCAACATATCATGTAAGCTGACCAGAATTTCTTGATGTGTGTGTATGGGGTGTGTAATCTTGTGTATCTAATTTTAAATATATTTTGTCTTTCATTTTTTTACTAATTATATCTTGCAGACCAGTAAATAGCTTTTAAAAAATGTATATTCTTGTGGAGCATATCAACTGGCCAAGTGCAGCTTTTTAGACTGTTTGATCTGGCCAGTACTCCACTCCACTTGTTCACATCAATGGGGTTTATAATATATAAAATAAACACTTGATCAATCTTCTCTTGGTCCTTTTCTGTTAAATTTGAGAACCCATTGTGGCCTCTGATTCAACAAGTTTGCTTACTCTTGTGTTAGATCAATATTACACTGAAAAATAAAAATGTCTCTCAGAGTGGTTACTTTCAGCTAAAATTTCTCAGGATTACATTGTTTAGGTTACAAGAAAAGCAACACATAAATGCACTAAAACTATTCATTGCACTAACCTTGGCTGTAAAATAAAGTGAAAATATGGCAAGGAAGTCATCTCTGCCAACAGTTTGGATAACCTTGATAATGTGTAAAGTATCAACCAATTAGGGGGTGTGGGGTAATATGGACAAGGGGCACAAAGATAGAAACTATCAGTTCAAAGTACACATGTCTGCTAACCTATATCATTTGAGAATATCCCCAGCCATGGCATAGGTGAATCTTGCACTGAAATCACAGTTTTACTTGCCCTTTTTTTTTACACCATATGCAGGAGATGTAGAAAGTAAAGTTCCTTTAACAAGCTCTAAGGGTCATTTTAAAGTGGATTTCATGTTTTTGGTAGGCTCCGATATTGTGTGGCTAATACATTACTCAAATGTCTTTTTCTACTGGTACCCATTTTCAGTTAGGTGCAGTCATGTTTATGTTGCTGACCTGGAGGGAAATCACACCAATTACTGGTGCTAAAAAATAAAGTGCTCTCCCACTAAACCAACCCAAAAAAAAAACCAATTAAAAGGAGATGTAAAAAGGGGGGAATAAAAACTGTCCCATCAGTGTTAAAAGGGGTGAATAAATAAACGATACCACCATAGATTTAAATGTCCAACATTATTTCATTCTTTTCATTGCAGTGTTATGTAATCTTTGTTTACCTCTGACTTTTAACTTTTGCTTTTTTTTTTATAGCCCATCACTTTCAGATGAAGAAAACAGAATGACTTACGGTAAATGTAATCACATTAATGGGCATGGCCACAATTACAAAGGTATTCACTTTAATAATTAATATAATTTTAATTGTAATGTTAAAATGAGGGACATCATTTTATTTTGTGTTTAAACTTATAAAAAAATAACATCTTCCTTTAAAAGAAATACATAATTTTTTATCGAAAAATGAACAGACCAATAAAACAGCACATTACAAATTATAACATTTAATCAATCATATAAAATTTAACTCTGCAGTTAAAGTAACTCTTAAAGGACAGGTGAGTTGAAGTTAAATAGTTTTTTTTTATATTTAATATTTAGTATTTGGTGATGATCGGTTTGGCTGAGTTTGAACAAAGTAAAACTTTATACCTTTTCTGAGTATTGTTTTTTCCCTTTATATTTGTACTTATTACACAGTAGCATAAATAACTTTTGAGCCACCTGGGGCAGAGTCTTAAAAATGCCACTCCCCTTTGTGATATCCAAAAAGTCTAACGACTTGGAAACCAAATTAAATATATAAAATACTTTGGAATACAAACATTCTTATTGAAATTCAAATGTCCAGCATGTTATTTGTTTGTTTTTGTATTTTTTAGTTATTTCCCCTTTCAAAAATCTTATTTAAAAACTTAAATGATTTAGAGAATTCTATTTCCAGAACTAATATTCAAATTATATATGTAAGCATGGCAGTGCCATCATGGCCAAGGCTAAAAATTGTGAAAAATTTAATTTGTGAATCAGTGATGGATCAACTCTGATTAAATGATTTATAAAAAAAAAGTGGGTTAAAAATTATAATGATTTGTAATTCAAGTGATTACCTGCAACTGAAGAAGTTGGGAATCAAAGATTTTGTTGAAACTAAGTAGGGCAGAGGACAGCAATAGACATATTCGTCTTTGAAATTTTAAATTAGGATCCTGATGTTTCATTGTATTTAAAATGGCAGAGTAATTGCTGTAAACAAGCACAACAGATGCTGGAAAAATAATGTAAGAAATCAAGTTTTTGTGGGGATCCTCATTTGGTTCTATCCATTTTATACAATTTATTAAAGGGAATAAACTCTTTCAAAGCTTGAATGATTTGAAATTGTTTACTGAGTAATCAGTTTGCTTCCCTACCCAAACATACACTCATGGTGGCTGAGTTATCACTTCAACTAAGCTAGATGCCCCATATCTGCAGCAAAATAAAAATGTAAATAATCCATTTTTTTAGGGATTAAGCAATGGATCTATCTATTCATTATGATTAAAATAAAGAATAAAAAAAAGCAGATTTGGAATTAAAGGATCAATCTTAGATTCTGAGCTAAGCACAGCAGATGCTGGCCGCTCTAGTGGTAGAATGTTTGCTGTACTTAAGTATGGGTAATGCCAGCAAAATCTTTTTTGGGGAAAATCCATGTTTTAAATGACAAATTATTAATTTTACAATCATCTATAAAAGGGAAAATTATTTGAAACCTGAACGATTTGGAATTTGAACAATTTAATGCAGATTGAGTTAATATTGTGACGTATTATGGCACTGAACACCAAAAATGCTGCTTCCATCTAGCAGCAGATAAAGTACTGTCTAGGGTGAACTGACCCCTATTTACACAGATGTATGAAGGGATAGAAGACTAAATGGTGTAGAGCACTCAACTGTCAACCTTGAGGGCCCCTTATTTGATATCCTGTGAGAACCACAAGAATTTTTTCATGTCCTGATAAAAGTACCCAAGTCCACTCAGCTTTATTTGGGAAACTGACTTAAATTGGGAGACAATCCCTAAATATGCTGTGGCTACAGAAACAGGTAAATTCTACACTTCATATTCTCCGATGGCCCTCAATTGCTAAGGGACATGATGTCATTTTAGCTCAGATTCTGTGGAGATTAGAAAAGTTCAATATGTGAAGATTTCAGCTTCTAACATGGGAAGTATTTGCAGGTAAATTTATACAAGAAATCTTTATGTGATTTAGCATTGAATAATGACATAAATAAATTTTACATTGTGTCTGAGATAGAAAGTTTTATATTTTATTTTTCAGCAATCGCTTATGATGTTCAATCAGCTTCAAGTATTAACCAAAAATGATCTCAAACAATTCAAGATCTATTATTAACAGTTTTGAAAATTTGATTTTTACTACTGCTTCCAACACTTTTATAAGTAACATATAAGTGTTTTGAGAGATGGGGAAAATTAGAACAAAAATAGGTTCAAATACATGCTTGGCATTTGAATTCCAAAGCAGAGATTTTGAGACCTAATTTGCTGAAAATATTGTAGTTTTTAGATTCAGAGGCATAAATGTATTGATAAAAATGCAGTTCAACCCTCACAATTAAATGTCTCATATTTTTCATAGTAAACAACTTTTAGGCTAAATAATATCAAGATAATGTTTTGTTTTAATTCTTAATTTTGCCAAACATTGTTATAGCAAAATATTTACTAACTGCATGTTATTCGTTCTTTTTATTTGTTTTTTTTATTTTGCTTTTTATATGAACCATATCACTTTCAGACAGATCCTATAACTGGCATGGTAATCAACATAGTAGATCTTAAAAAATATATGGAGGTTAGATACTTTTATTGCTCACTTTCTCATCAAAAGATGTTTAAGATGTCAGAATTTTTAAATTTGTGATTTAACTATAAGTACATTGTTCTGGTAGCCTTAGAAATGTTAATTGCTCTAAATCTTATATCAAAACTGTAATAATTTAGATTGAAACTATATTTTTCAATATACTTTTTTAAGACTAAAATTTACTGTATCTATTTATATTTTATTTAATTGATACATATGCTGTTAACATTCAAGACTTCTCTTTTTAAATTTTTATTGACTGTAAACACCATTAGACTATTACATTACTGAAATAAATCAACAAAAACCTTTTCTGTAAGATTTCTGTCCACTGAATTAATTTTTAAAGTTTAATTTTACATAAAATTTAAATACACATGAGTTTTATACAAGACAGTATGTCATTAATTTTTGTTACATTATTTATTTTAGTTTTATGACATGTATGTAAGGGTGATCATTTATTTTTCCAGGAGGCTATTATGTCTGTGCTTGATCATAAAAATATTGACAAAGATGTTGCATATTTTAAAGATCATGTTAGGTGGGTTCAATTTATAACAGTTTTGAACAAAAACTATTTTGATATTTCTACAAATGATTTCTTTCTCCAATAATTTCTGGTACACATCTAAAATATCATATCTAAAATTGTATCATTTCAGTACAAGTGAAAATATAGCTGTTTTCATATGGCAAAGCATGAAAGAAAAAGTTGGAAACCTTCTTTATGAAATAAAAATAAATGAAACCGACAAGAATGTTTGCATATATAAAGGAGAATAATATTGATCAATAAATAAATACGACTACTTAAAAAATGCATTTCCTCCATTTCTTTTTTTTTTTGTATGCACTCACTGAACCACATATAGAGAATTGTGTATGTTTGTTTTGTTTTTTCTGAAACCTTATTTATAAGTTTTTTAAAGTGCTGTTATAAATGTTATGCTTTTCTGAAATACATGTGTTTTACATACAATAACATTTTTATTAATTAATAGGGCTGCTGATTAATCATCATTAATGCACTATGCAATTGTGCAATTAAAATTTTTTACACAGCACCTACTTGTGTAAATTTTGTCTCACTCGCTATACTTAAGCATTAACAGAAATAGATCAGAAAAGATCAGAACAACTAAGATAACTAAGAAAAAAAGAACTGTCATGCTTGCTTGCTTAATTCCTTGGACTTCTTTCTGAGCAAAGGGTCTCAGGAACTTTCATGTTAACTTGAAATAACCTATTCTATTTTCTGACCCAGAATTGTACAATCATTTAACATCTGCTGATGTTTTAGCACTTGGATTGACTTATTTCATGGGTTTTTTAAAGGATAGAGCTTCATCTTAATATTTTTGGGACAAAGTGGAAAGGCAGTGGAGTAACCCATAAGTAACATGATTTTTGAAGAAAGAGATAGGTTGTGACATGTATTGTGACATGTATTGAAATCCGACCATGTGGGTATAAAATCAAGAAAAAAGCATTACATCAGAAGTGAACAACCTCTTTTAGGCTATCTGTTATTTTTAAGAAGAAAGAAGCATCAACTGAACTGACACATATGAATAGACTGGAACTCTGATTTATTCAAAACTGACCTATTCTGGCATTTTTATAGAATATAACAAAGGGCGCTCAGGTTTTTCTTTACATAGTAAGAATTTTATAAAGAGCTGCACCACGATCTGTTTACCCTTGAGCTACTTCTGCATCCTTAAAGGAATTCCCTCTGAGGTTTTTCAAAGATGTCCTTCAAAATGATAAAAGCTACTGATCATTGAAAGCATTCATATAAAAACATCATGGAATTTTTTCTTCTGTGTGCCATTGCCAGCATTGCTTTTTTAGCCTCATTCCATGTGAGCTCAGACTAATGCCTCTTTGCCTGTCTACTTAAATTCGTTTTAGTTTCATACCACTGGCATGTTTAAAACATATCTGCAGTGAATTCCTAAAAACACCTATGGTAACTTCACTCATAAATAAATAAAAATACAAAAATAAATATATATTTATATATATAAATATGAATTCTTATATATTTCTAAAAAAAATATTCACGATGTTTTAATGTTTAAATTTTAATTTCCTGTTTCTATTTAACCAAAAATACACTGTGCTTATTTTATCATGCAAAGTCTTTGATTGTATCTGTGTATACAAGAAAGTCTATTGCTTTTAAACGATCTTGCTTAATTGTTATATAACTAAAAAGTGTGCTGCAACAACATAAGATTGCATTTTATATTTTCAATAAATAACTCAGTTACAATGCACAATCTTATAATAGAGTTTGATCGTGCAAGAAAAATTACGCCCCCTCTCATCCAAAGAATCTCCATTTAGTAAATGTATCATTTGATGGACCCCTCTTAATAAGAGATTCATATAGTCAATATAGGCCTCAGTCTATTTTATAATAATAGTTAATAAAATAGGGAAATTTAAGTGTTGAGATATATAGACCAAAAGGGACTGTCCCTGAATCAGAGAAAAATCATTTAAGTAGAAAACTTTAAAAAAGGATTTTTTTTCATGGACTTCTCTATGGATAAGAGCTTTGTTCCTAGCAGAGATCATAAAAACAATGATATTTATGCTCTTGTTGTGTATTCGCACCCATTGCTCACATGGACTAACAAGTTATATATGTAGGCCCAGGCAGTGCTCGATTTAAGAAAAAAACAGTGCGGGGATGAAACAAATTTTCTGCAGAGCCGGGGATAAATGTCTATGGTTTCATCTCCTGCGGCGATGAAATTAGCTAACACAGAGCCGGCAGTAAATCGAGCACTGGGCCCATGTATTATAAATGCCTAAAAGTTTAGTAAAAGGCTAAATAAATTAAGATCAGACTAGGTCACCATTTTAAACTTATTATTAAAATTTATATCTATGAATTTTTAATTGTAGTAAAATTAAAGCATTTATTATGATATATTCCAGAATGATTTTTTTTAAATTATTTTGCAATTGACAAAAACTATTAATAACTGAAAATGAAGCCAAGATCTCTGTACTATAAATACATATATGGTTCAGTGATTTGGTTCGTAGCTCTTTTATGCATAAGTGCAGTTAAATCTTTGGTAGTTCCATACATAAATGTTCATAGTATCAGTGATTCTAGTTGTATACGGGCTTTAGGGTCTGGATAAATAACAATGAGTATATGTAGTAAAATATTGATTATTCTGAGTGGCAAAAGAAAGTCTGGGAAAGACTTCATTAGTTTAAAATTGCTAGAAAGGTAATGCCGGTGTTAATTTCAACAGTTGATTTATTGTATCATGATGTATTGTATCATTGACTATCAACACCGTTCAACACGATATTGTATGAATCTGTATGATTCATACTATGAACGGTGATGGTGGTAACCTAGGATAAACTGGGAGATGAAACGACAAACTGTGGTGGGAGTGCACGCTCCACACAATAATACATGATACACCCATGAAGAGTGAAGAATGTAATCCAAACTGCTTCTTGTGCACTATACTCTACTCTATAGACTATATTATATTTAAGTATATGTAGTTAATTTTTGAGCTAGCCTACATTCACTCTTAAGTTCATTCACTAAAGTCTAACCCTTTGCAATTCATGGATGTACTTTAACCTGCTCATTTCAAATGCAGACTTTTGGCAAAAACTGCTAAGTGTCCTGAACTACAGATGCAATTTTTTTTACATTTCACTTCAGTAAGAAATGTGTTTACCTTATTATTCCAAATATATTGCAAAGAATCTTATAGACAATTATTTTTTTTATGTAATAATGTAAAGGGGTAATAATTACTATTCTCCAATTTAAAAGTCTGCGGAAATGGCAGCTATTAATGTGCAATTTAAGCCGCTTTGTTGAGTTAGATTACACACATGTTGTATCAGTGTGAAGGTCTGCTTTTTATCGATTTGAATATCTAAGTCATTTGTTTAATTATCCCATTATGTTATAATACGAGTGCAGAAACTAGACCAACCATGTGAGGAAGCTCTTCTATTGATCAGGGGGTCAAAAAAGTTAATTTAATAGGCTATAGGGTCACAATGCATGCATAGTATCATGGCTAGCCTGATAGCATTTAGTTTCAAAACCAAAAGTTGATTTACTCATTTTTCACATTTATGGTTTAAAAATAATATTGTACAATAGAAGATAAAGAAAATAATATTTAGTATATTTTCTGCTGGGTTAATATTTTTTTTTAAGTATTGTTAGACTTACAACAATAGTGTCACTATTTTTTTAAATTTTAATTAGTTACAATTTTATTTAACACTGGACAGACGGCAGCGGTCATTTTGACAGCACCGCTACTTTGCGGTTTAATTACTTCTAAACAGCTAACCCCAGACTATTGAAATTTTATGACTTTTCATATCTTTATAACATTGTTAAAATTATAGAAGATTATTATTGTTGGTTTTATAATAATCGAAAAAAAACAAGTTATACATAGAACGACTGCAGTGGTCATAATGACTGCCATACCGATTAATATCTAGTGATGCTGTTGGCTGACATCATCTTATTGCCAAAAGCACATCCATCGTTGGTACGGTAAGGCAGAATCGAAAGGAGTTGCCAGTATTTGTAAAGACACAACTCCAGAACGTTTTTCTTCAAAAGTACTCGTCAATGGTAAAAAAAAAACTCTAAAAATTTACCGTTGTTAGCCAAAAAAGAATGTCTACATATTGAGTACCTTGCACAAACATGTTGACATTGGTGAAACAAAAAAAAAACGTCCAGAAACTGTGCAATATTATAATTTTTCTAAGTGTGGAGTGGACGCCTGTACACAACGAGATCAGCATCACAAAGATAGCATGTCTATAACATCTACAATGTTCGGGACTTTGCGGCTATAAACGCATTTATATTATTTTGACTATACAACTCTTCCAGCATTTCTAGGCTGTATTATATTTTGAAACTTGTTCACAAATTGAGATTGCCTTACTGTGCCTTATAGTTCCGTCAGACATTTCTGGAAAAATGGAGCAAGGAGCAACACACGCCGTCAATGCTCGTTTTGTCGTAACAAAACACAAGATGACTAATGAACAGAATGTAATTACTTATGTATATATTTTGAAGAATACTGTTAATATTTCCATAGATATTGTTTCTTTGGTTGTTACACATAATAAAAATAATTATTATAGGACATAATTTGTTAATGCTTACCGCGGTCAAAATGACCGCTTCAGTCGTTATAGGTAGTTCAAATAATCCGTCGTTGTAGTGTTAAGTTACATAAATTAGCATCTGGGCAATTTTTACTTATTAAAAGGGTGACCAAGTTCAAAACTTCACAAAGTTATTATTTTTGGGAATATTTTGATGAAAGTATAACTGATATTTTATATTTTCTTCTCCTGAACAGCATAATTTTCTTTTTGGCCACTCATGGTCTCTTGACGCTGCCCTATAAAATCAGATTTAAAAGGATTTTGTACTGGAAAAAAGCCCATCTGTAGAGGGGCAGTACTTGGCCACCTAGTTGGCCATTCTATAAAAATGCCTGTGATATTTTTCTAATGGCTTGTTTCAGTAATTTATTGTAACTTACTGTAAATTAGCCATTTATGAAATTACACTAATTCAAACCAAATGTAGAATTTTTATGATGTATCAAAACATTTAGTTATAATACATTATATTGTTGTACATCAAGCTTAAAATATTGTAAAAAGTAAAGTTCCCTTAGCCCAAACGGGTCATCAAGGCAGATGTAGTGTATAATTCATCTGTTTCTATAACCTCAGCGTTTGAAGGGATTGTGTGGTTAGCACAATGCCCAGCTGCCTTTACTTCCCCATCTTCAGTCAGGTACCCATTTAAAGCTGGGTGGACTTTTGGGACAACTTTGAAACAAATTTCACCTGGAAAAATTCCTATGGTTCTCACCTACGATCGAACCCAGGACTCTCAGGTTGAGTTGAGTTTCTACACTACTCGGCCATCCATCCCATTGTATCTGCATGTAAATATTATAAAATTTAGGGATAACCTGCAAACTTACTTTACATTTTAAAACCATAATTTCTTTTAAAAGCTAAAATATTCTTATATAAACAATTATGATTTTACTAGTCTAGGACCCAACAGATGTGCTATTTTGCCTTTGTCTGGACCATTAAAGAAACAATATGCTAAGGTAATTTGATACTACACTCAGTGTGTTAAAAATTTTGTTTCATGTTTCTATTTCAACACTTTTTTTGTTATTAGTAGATACTGCTCATATTTCAATAAGTTTCTGTATTCCTGCATTCTAATGGCAGATATGATAATGGAACAATGTTTCAGGATCACAACCTCAATTTTGAACGTTTACTTGATGCCTCTGAATATAAAGAGCACTATCGACAAGACATGATTCGATGGGGTGAGGAGAAAAGAAATCAGGACCCAGGCTATTTTTGTAGACTGGCTACATCTGAAGAAGGCTGTGAGAAAGATATCTGGATTATTAGTGATGCTAGGCGTTTATCAGATGTAACATATTTTAAAGAGAATTACAAAGATGCTGTGATAACAGTGAGAGTAGAAGCAGATCTACCCATCAGACAACAAAGAGGGTTTATATTTACTGAAGGTAAGTCAACACTAAATTCGTGCGCTAAAAAAAAACATCGGTTCTGTGGAATTAGTAAATAGCTTAAATTTAGTCCTCTTTCTAGGTCGAGGCAACGGATTCAATAAATCTCTCTATGTGTATATACCTTACCCCCACTTCCCCCCAATCCTCAAATTACCACTGAACCATTTGGTCATGCCTACTCTCATGTATCGCTTAACAATTACTTTCTAACAATGACAAAGTACACGGGTCGGACTGACGGAGTTCATTGGGAAGTCACAGTTTCCCAGAATTCTCTATACTTTAGTGGAATTTATCAACATTTTTTGCTAATTATTTAGTTCTCTGCTAAAACCGGCTTTTAAAGCCCAAAAAACCGGTTGTCGAATACTTTGAGAATAGTCAAAAAGCCAGTTTTTCGTCGCAGGTTTTTAAAAACAATCCTTAACTTTTATTTTGTTAATTTATTTAAACATCTTATTTATGTCAATATTTAAGTATTAGTCGTACACTTTAAAATATAATTATTTCAAAATTAAATTTAAAAAATTTAAATAACATTAAATCTGTACAACAGAAAATTATTTAGTTAAAAAGCTGCAGCGAAAAGTAGTTATGAAGTGATTTAAATATTTAACGGTATCTTCATGAATTTTTATAATGTATACAATATTTTTTATTATAGCTTTATTAATAATTTTTTAAAATGTATTAATTATTCAATAATTTATTGATTTATAATTTTTCAAGGTAACTCCCTTTCCCCACTTATATTCTTTTAAGCTTTAGAAAAAACAGGTTTACTAAAAAATTAGGGCTGCTGATTAAACTGCGTTAATTTGCGATTAACGCGTCAAAAAAATTTGCGATTAAAATTTTGAACGCAATACCTAAATGCGTTAATTTGACCAAAATGCTGAAAGTTCACCAAATCGATAAATAACGGAATTTCACGCTACAAGTCGCGTTCACTTATTTAGTAGATCTACCACCCCCACCCTGTCACAATTTACACACACCCTCACCCCTAGGTACGTCAACAAAAGCCCCAATTGTAATATAAAATGAAGATGTTTTGTTATATAGCCCTTCGGCAAGTGAACCTCCTGCTCCCTTGCTATAACCAAAATGAAACGAAAGAAAGAATCTTTAATGTTGACACACAAAAGAAAAAACACCAGATGAAAAATGAAAGCCGACCTTTCAAAATTTTAGCTTTGAACATTTGAAAATTGCCATACGGTAACATTAAAGAGTCTCATTTTACAAGATATTTTTTCATCTATATAACTGACAGACTGATAAAAAAATAAAATTTTCTTTTCTGTTGTTCACTAAAACATTGAAATAATAGTTGATAGTAAGAAAGTAAATGAATGAAAGAATAAAAGAGTAACATCAACGCACAAAACAAAAACTTCAAAAGAAGATTAAAAGTAAATTTGTCCTTCAACTCGGCGACCGTAGTAGTGTTAGTGGGGTAAACGTCACGTCTATGTAAAATCATAGCAGCTGTATGACCTTGAAACAAGAGGATTGTCATTTCTGACGCGTGCTCCTAGTTTGAAACAATGGAACCGGTGTCAACTTGTTTTTGGGACATCTTTAAGTGGGGAGAGAGTGTGTTAAAAATGTGACTTGTTAATAATAAGTGAGCGACAACTTTCTGGCTTATTCTGGTATTATTTTATGCAAGAAAAGTTACATTTGAGATATAAATGATATAAATGGGAAGTGGAGGGTAGGGTAAACAGACTTATGTGTGGGCGATGTGAAGCAAAATATGACAGGGAGGGAGGGAAGAGGGGTTGACATACGTCATTAGTCCGGAAACTGCGGTACGAAAAAAAAAGGTTAGGCATTGTTGTGAAATAAAAAGAAAACAATTTGCATCATTGACGTGATTGATACATGTCCATAAACTGGTCTCAATAGCTAATTCAATAGGCATATATGCTAATGCTTAATAAATATGTTATAATTCATTAAACCTCTTTCGTAAATTAAAATGACTTATTTATTATGCCAATGTTATGCTTTGATATTATGACATATTAGTTTGAATACAAACAATTGTATTATATTGTGTCGATTAAAATGTGCGTTAATTTGCGATTAAAATTTTTAATCATGCGTTAATTTCGATCAATTTTTTTAATCGAACAGCAGCTCTATAAAAAATGTTAAGTTGTTTAGTGATGGGATTTGTTTTGATAAATGTTCTACTGCAACATTTAAAAAAGTTAACCAAACACAATGTAAGGATATCCAACTTGATGCCAGTAACATTATTCATGAACTAAAGCAAGTGAAAGGATTATTATTGACAAACCTATTTAACTAAACCATAGTGAGCTCTGTTTTAATGTGTGCACATGCACAACTTAGAATGAACAATGTGCTGGGTATCATTCATGTTTGTATTCACATGCTAATATATAGCCTGTTGTAAAACATCTTTGCTAAGTGAAATGCTCCCCTTTGAACGACCAATATCACATGAAATTTTTAATTTAAAAATAGTAGACTTAAATTATTGGTTTTCAATATATTGTCCTGGAAAAAAATCAAATCTACATTATAGAGTTGTAAACTGCTCCCTGATCAGAGGTGGATTTAATACTACGGGGCCCCAACCAACCAAACTTTGTCAGCTTCTGACTTTAATTGGTGTTTTTCTTCATTTATATGGTTGTTTTTGCAAACAGTTGTCTTGTTCTTATTGCATTCTTGATTTCAAAGGGCTAGTGACCCCTGCTTTAAGGCAGGTGTATTGTTATTGTTATGTGGAAGAAAGTTTCAAAGCTTGTGTTCATGAATTTAAAAAGATTGTGAGCAACTGCTTTAGACTGTACATCTACATCATTACTTTCATTTAATCCTAATTAAATAATTGTGAGATTCACTCATATGTTTTTTCCAAAGAAGTGGTGTGTGTAAATTTTTTTTTTATAATTCTCAATTCATCTGTTGTAAATATAAAGTGCACACAACTAACAATTTACTCTTTTTACAGGAATTGATGATGCTGAGTCAGAATGTGGTCTAGATACTGGTGTTGATTGGGATATTGTTATTTATAACAATAATAGTCACCAGGAGTTGGAAGATGGTATCAGCAAAATAGCTACTGCATGTAATAAGTTATTAGTGCTGTAATTAAAAGAAAGTACATGTATAAATCAAATTTTTATTAAGTCCATCATATTGATTTCATTTTAACCTTTATATATACAAATCACCATTTTGAGAAAAGTTTTTTTCATAGATGTGTATTTTACCTATTTTCATAAATGTATGAACCTGTTAAATAAATTACTTATTTTTCTTTTAAAATTTGTTATTATAGGTATTACTATCAGCTCATTTCAGTTGGTGGCATGTGGTTGAATAGTTTGTTTATGGCAGTGGGTGACATGTGGCTGAATAATTCACTCCACCTGTGTACTTCATAAATTTACATTTTTCAAAGCCCCTAGATTAGCTGTCCATAATTAACAGTAACACATGATGTTTAAGATAAATATAATATTCTATTATAGAAAATTGATGTTTTAGCATTCTAGAATGTTTCTGGTTACCACAAAACATTACAGAAAAATGAAGACTGAAAAATAAAAATATACACATTTTATAATGCTTTAACTGTATTAATGAACATTTGAAAATGAATATTACATTAACATGTATAGCATATGCTTTTTTTTTTAAACTGTTAATTGTTTAATTATAGTACAAGTGAGAATAGGTAATCTGAGATTAAAAATGTCAGAGCTGACAGTTGTTTGGCTCTAATAAAAATTATGCAGCCCTCAATAGCAAAGCAATTTATCCTGCATTTCAATTCAAGGAACTGTTTTAAATTGCCCAGATAGTCTTGAGAAGGCTAGTCAGAATTCCATTTTTACCAATTTATTTTTGTTTTCTAACCAGAGCATTGTTATTTAATTTTGATGTAAGCTTTACAGGAAATGTATGTATATTACTTCAAAGTGAAGTTGAGAAAAGATTTCTTTATGATTTGAAGACATGATTCTTTTTACTTTTTAATATGATTGACTTTTCTGTTAAAATAGTTTGGTGAAGTGTATTCTGTTAATTACATGTATGATTTTTTATTATTTTTTTTTCATATTGTCTATGCATTGCAATAATATAGCCTTTGTCATTTAAAAAGTTTGTTTTCTCATTTATTTCTTATATGATCCACAATGTAGTGTTAAGTCTTTAAAAAGCCACCACACCTTCCAGAAAACAAATATTAATATAACACTTTTACAAATCAAAGAAAATAATTAAATATTCTGTATATTTCTTTTAATTGAATAAATAGGTCATACAAATATAAAGTAAAGTTTATCAAAAAAAGTGAAAATTGTATTGGCATTTTACATTTGTAGCAAACAAGATGTGCAACATATCTGATTAGATATAAAAACAATTATCTAATTAATGTAGAAAAACATGTGGTCCTGAAAAAGACAAAAATGTAAACTGATGGCAGCAAAAATAAGAAATAGTTACATCTTTACATATTGTTATCATTTTAAAAATTAAACATTTTTTTTAAATTTTTCTTGCTTTATTGGATCTTGTAAATCGGTCAAAGACACAGTCTGATTACATTTGTTTCAAGAAGAAATGCTAAAAACCTTCTGTATTCTGTTAAGTTATGTAAGAATGTTGGTGCTGGCTACTATTACCAACCAAACAAGTAACTCTAATAGATTCTATAAAAATCGAACATTTTTAAGACAACTGAGTTCATCACTTCTCTAAAGACGAGGGTTTATTGTTTGTCAACATTATCACACAAAATAATAAAAGTAACATTCGAACAATAAAATTTACTGTTATTGTATAATAAACAAATGATACAATAAATTCAACTGTCTACTAACTTAAAAGTGCTTAAGAAATCCTTAAGACAGAGAAAGGCAACCATCATTCAGTGTACAAGTTTTAAACTGAACAATTATTGGTTTAATAAAATAGGTAGTTCAAACCAATGAACAAAAATAGGCTTTTATTTTATTCGCGCTACATTCACTCTCAAGTTATTGTTCCTTTCACCATTCGCAATTTATGAAAGAAATATACCACATTAAACTTTATTCGAAGGCCACTAGGTAAATTTTTTTCTACCCTCTCCTGTTTGATCAGCAAACTTTTCCCCTCGAAATCAATGAGAAAAAAATGAAAGCAGAAAAGTGTCAGTTAATTTGAAACCAATATGCAATAGATAATAGGTGCTTAACGTTATTGTATGTTGAAAATAATAATCTTCATACTCATGTGGTTTTTATATTAAATTTATGAAGCTAAATTTTACCATTGCAAATCGTCCAATTTTATACAAATGTTTAATAACGGAGCTAAAGCATATCCACAGGAAATTTCACTTATTCTTACAGTAATGTCTATAGACATAAAAATGAAGTGCTTTACATGCTCTTACTAAAATGAATTTTTCAGTAATAGTACTCTTAAGAAGTAATGACAATTGCTTAACAGAATAGACCAGTGGATATAATGCACGTTCAGACTATAATATGCTTCCCAATTTTTTTATTTTATTTGAACAGACATATAAATTCATGGATAAATAAATCTATTCAAAGATTTGACAGAAGTGTAAGGGTTTAGGATAATGAAGCATAGAATGTTATTCAAATTGACATTATTATGTCTGTAAGTCTGTGGTTCCTAAACTTTTTTTCAACCGGTGCCCCCTTTACTGATAAAAATACTATCACTGCCACCCTCACTCTTTTCCCTCTGCATAAACTGAATGAAAAAGATGTTCATAGTTTGTGAACATAGTGTAAGTGTGCCCACCCCGAACTCACCTGTTCAATGCCTAATAGCATTCTATGCTTAGATGTATTTTACAAAACCCACTTTCCATCTCATCAAATGTTGTCACTTCATTTTTATTTGTAATTTTGTTTTATTTCTCTAATGGACGGCGTGTTTCAAAAAAAGAGCACTCAGCATAACTAACCAATGCACAGCTAGAACTGATTTTGTTTGTTATGCTGGGTAACATATACCATTACATTCCATAAACAGGCATTTTTCCAACAATATTTGGCATGAAATATTGAGGGTACATACAAAATTTAAGAATTCTTAACAACATTAGAATGAAGCAATAGTTTGCTACATTCTTCCTAGTCCTTAGTTCAAAGCTGTCTAATCAAATCCTATTAAATAAAATCCAATGAACAACTATTGCTCTGAAAAAAAAAGATTCACAGAATAGTTATTGGTCTGACCAAATTTTAAAATGAACACTGAATGGTTTTTAAATAAATCCTTCATAGAAAAGCACAGAGAAATTTAAAGTTTTATTTTACTACACAAGATGTAAAGAAAAAAATAAACTTCTTTACTAATTAAAACCCTTTTTATGAGGTAATTAATGAAATGAGAAAAACACATGGTGTATCACTTATTTTAAACAACACAGACTGTTGGGTATGGCTGCTTCAATTAAAATAATTTTGGTTTTTGAAAAATACAATTTTTTTTTTTTTGTAAAATCATCCCAAAAAAACTACCTTTTGTGTAATAAAAAAAAAACTACACTGGCTTAAATACAAATCTGAAAGTAAACATTTTATGGAATGAAAAAAAAATATCTCAAAATGCAAACACAGTTTTTTTTTTTTAGAATAAATTAATATAAACAAAAATGTTTGATTCATGAACACTGATATTCTAACATCAGTTACACATTAATAATAATAAACTTTAATGTGGTCAATTTTTTTTTGAGCATACCAACCAAAGGTATCTTAAAACTTTATTCCATAAATTAGTCTTAATACCAATGCATTTTAAACATGGTTTTATTGAAAGGGAATTCAACCTCCATATTATTTCATAAGTTATTTCAGGAGCTTTCAAAAAAAATATCAAATCAATCTTCAACCAATCAATAATTTAATTCAGGAATAACTAGGATTTTCTCTTTTTCAGATTAGTGGTTTTATCATAAGGTACTGATGCACTGTGTTTTTGGCTAGCTTCTGTACTGCAATCCATCTCTGAAATTATTTATAAGAATATAGACAGAGAAAGTAATTTTATATTGCTTAAGCTTACTTTGCTATTAGAACTACTATTACAGTTAAGCTATTTTCATAGAGCAATCTTTACTAACTATCTTTTTATATTCATGTAATATATATCATTTGTTCATTACCTTTAAGAAGATCAACAGGTTCTTCTAGTAAAGACTCTTGCTGACGTAACATTAAATATCTGTGGGAAAAATATATAACTAGTACTATATATTTTTATTTAAGAATTTAAGTTCTGAGAAAAAAATATTCCGATAGCCATTATGAAAAAAACAACAACTGAAAAATAAAAGTAAATATCTTAACAGGAACTTAACAATCAAAATGCAAGAACATTCATTTTATTTTGAGTAAAAAGTAAGGGTAAAAAATTTCAGTTTTTCTTTTCAATTAATTTCTGAGTTTATTTTGTACTGATGGACACGTTATTACAATAATTCGCTGCCAAACATATGCAGTAAAAAAAAAAACAACTCATGTAGAACTAGGAAAACTTAGCAACCATGAAACTGTATGCTGTACAGGAATAGGAAATAGGCTTATGATCTTTCTCCCACCCAGCAGTCACTTTCATTGCAGCTGGTTAAGTAAGAATACAGTACAATTTCTCCAACACCAATTCAGTAACATTAAAAAAATTATAGAATTTAACATGTACATAAACTATAATAATCTCTCCAATAATTTTCAAATAATCTTAAATTTACAATAGTTTTTTTTAGTATTTAGGCATGCAACACAATGTATGTATGTAACAATTTTTTTTTTTAAACCTTTCTCTAGTTTATATACTAATTCTACATTTTAATTAATCCATAAAGATTAATGGTTTGAAATAGTAACCAAGGAAATTATTTTATCTAAAATACATCTAAGCTAATTTAGTGTGTCGTTATGAAAATTATAACTTTTTTTTTTCTTACCGGTAAACTTTGGAAATAGTAAAACCAACACCTCCACATCCTAGAACAATGAATGCTTGTAAGATAGAATACTGTTAAAATAACAAAGTAAATTTTAAGAATATGAGTGGCATGTTATAAGTGTTATATATCCATCAATATTCACAATATCAGTGACCATCCAAATATTCAAAGGTATATGGATACATAAATAAAGGAATTATGACATTCTTAAAAAATATTCTATTATATTACTGCCGTGATTGTTTCCTAAAGTATAAACTGCAATTATAAAAGTGAGATAAAATATATGAGAAACATAAACTGAAACTTTTTATATCCACATATTTTGTATATCTTTTGCAAAAAAATGCTTTATACTAACAAACTAATTTCAGATGGAGATTATTTTTTATGTACCTGTATGGAAGGCTTTACAGAAATAAATGGTCAGCTGCTACAACAATAACACCGACAGCTAATCCTAAGCATGTATAAATCACAGGTTTCCATACTGCATCTTAAATTTTTTAAAATGAGAAAATAAATATTTATAGTTTACAAAAATAATTTTCAGTTATCTTAAATAAAAAAATTAATAGCAAAAGAATGAAAACTTTACAGACATACCTTTTCTGTCTTTAGCTATCTCTTTGTTAGTTTTAGAAATAGCATCAGAAATACCTTTATCTGTTGGATCTAGTATCAAAGCTTGCTTGCAAAAAAAAAAAATGCATAAACATTTATTCATAAAGTAAAAGAATTACAAATATAAACCTTTTTATGTCTAGTATTAAAATGCTATCTCTATTCTCTTGAATACTTATGCTAAGCCTAAAATTGTCTACTTTAGGAACTGTACAAAAAAAAACATGCTTAAAAAAAATGTTTCCACATTAAAAAAAAAAAATCAGCTAAGACTGGTTGATAAGATATTTGCAACATAATAGGAAATAACAGCCTCTTTTTAAAAATCATTCACATTATTACATAATAATAAAATTCAAAAGAATTGCAGAGTAAAATATTACAACTGTTTATATATTTTTATATATAAACTATATTGAAATAGTGAGTAAGTGAAAAATTAATAAATAATATATAAAATAAATAACAATTGCTCTGGGATTTCATTAATATTTTTATGTGTAAAACTCTCACACACATATCATACAAGAACACTCCAAATAAATAAAGAAATAAAACTATGAAGAGACTGAAAAAAATTATTCAAACAAGCTTGAAATAAATTTTAATAATATGAAACAAAGTCCTAAAAATAATCTACAAAAGAACCTACAAGGTAAATAGAAGGCAAGACATAGGCTTTGTTGTTATTTTTTTTACAACATTGCTTTTTTAAATTGTACAATGCCAAACAAAGATAAAATTAGTCCCTTCACAGACTTCTCTACAATTGATAATTACTAGCCTACATCCAGGAAACTTTTGATTTTTATATCTGCCAAAGGGGCCTTCAATTTACTACATCAACTATTTAGGGAATGAAGCTTGGGGGGGGGGGGGGGATTACGAACAAGTTTGACAGTTATTGACATGAGTGAGAACGTAAAGATTTATTTTTACCTAAAAAAATACCTTCATGTTAGAAAACATATTAATTCGCTGGTAAGCAAATTTTTTTTTCATGCTATAGTTAATATGATTTGTAATACCTGAATCATTTTATTTGTAGACGGATAACTCTACAGTGAGTCTCCTTATCAATAAAATTAATCTGTGGTGCCCGAAATATTAATATGATGTATGTAATATCAATTCTAGTACATGTAAATCTATTGCATCATTATTTTTAAAAGATATCTCCCATGGTAAACAGCCATTACAATGCTAATGTTTTACATGTTTTTCATATTATTGATGTGGGTGAGACGGATGGCTGAGTGGTGTAGATGCTCAACTGTCAACTGAGAGACCTGGGTTCGATCCTAGGTGAAAACCATGAAATTTTTTCCAAGTAAACTTTGATGCAAAGTCATCCCACAAGTCCACCCAGCTTTAAATGGGTACCTGACTTAAGTTAGGGGAAGTAAAGTTCGCTGGGCTTTGGTGCTAACCACACCATCTCTTTATATGCTGAGGTTACAGAAACATATCCGGTCTAGACTGATGAACCTTATTAATGTGCAAGGAATTTTTTTCCACAATGCAATTAAAAAAATGATTAAAAAATGTTCATTGCATGGAAAAATTCTCATTTAGAATATAATAAACAGTGGTGTGATTAACTAATTGGAGCACACAAAATGTTTGAATGGAGACTTTAGATGATGCCACTGCATTTAATCATAATTATTAATACAATGTTTCATGTTTATATTTTGTATTTATTGTGCATTTTGAATTATTGTTGTAAAGAATACAATATTTTCATTGAAAACTTTCATCAGCTGGGGCTTGTTTTGATCTATTAGTAGGAGGTGGTCCTGAAATTTGTTATACATTTTTTTGCTACAAAACATTTGACATAATTTTACTTGGACAGTCACCAAAAGTTGGACATTTGTTGACGGGGGAGGGGGGCAGGAATCTAAAAAGTGCTGAAATTTGATGACATAATAAATGAACAAACCCAAACAATTAAAATTTTCTTGCTTTATTGGATCTTGTAAATGGGTCGAAGACACAGTCCTATTACATTTATTCCAAAAAGAAATGCTTAAAACCTTTAGATTTATGTTAAGTTATGTCAGAATGATGGTGCTGGCTACTATTACCAACCAAACAAGTAACTATAATAGATTACTTTAAGAACATTAATTTTTATTATAACTTACCCTATATGACACCAGTGCTTTGTTGTACAGACCTCCTCTGAATTCTATTTCCCCCTTTCTGTAAAAACCCTGGTGAAATAAGATATTGATTTAATTTCTCAAAATTCATTAATCAAAGAGAGAATTATTTAGAAGTACATAGTTAAAATTCATATCTAAAAAGGAACATGTGTTTAAAATTATAATTACTTTAGGCCAACTGGGTTCCAGCTTTATGGCTTTCTGTGCATCTTCCAGTGCAAGATACAACTGATCAATTTTTAAAAAAGCTAATGCTCTATTACTATATAATACGGCACTATTTGGTTCATGTCTTATTGCTTCTGTATAGTGGAATATTGCTTCAGTATGTTTCCCTTCCTTTATGCATTTATTTCCGTCATCTTTACACTGCTCTGCCTGAAAAAAAAAGACATTAGTTATGAAAATTAAACATAACAAATGTTTAACATCTCTATGGTGTTAAAAAATACAAAGTAATTTAAATTAATCATTGTGTAGAACCTATCTGTAACACTTGCTTTTGCCTTCTTTGTTAGAATGTTGCAATTATATGACATGACATTGTTACTGAACTCATTTATTACTGCCACTGCTAAATCTCTTTCATCATATGTTTTCTACATTTTACCAACCTCCCTAAATTCATTTATTTTCCCTTGTTTTTCATCATGTAAATTTTGTTCAAGTTCCTTCACAGTCCCAAAAGTTACAACTTTAGTAAACATTATATACTTGCACCAATGTTGACTGTACAAATGAAGCAGGCTGAGTGAGGCTGAACAATACTGAACATGACAAAGAACATAAAGCTCAGAAAAAGCAGCAAGTAAGTATTAATCATATTGGAAGACCTAGCTAGTATATCTAGTTTCAAATAATTACAAATTTTTCCTCATTTAGCAAGATATTATTTGTTTACCAAGAAAACTGTGTGTATGTAAATGTTGCTGGTATTGCAAAACACTTGTTAACTAAGTTACTTGAAAACTGAGTTCTTTAAATTACTCTGTGCATGTCTTCATATGATGGTACTGTGTAAAACATTGTAAATGAAATTAAATATAGGATTAAACTATATTTGTATGGTTTTGTGAACAATTTATGCATTATTTTGTTTTTTTCTCCTTTCTTTACAATTTTTTGTTAATTCATGTCGGGGTATACAACCTAATTAATTAATTAATTGTACATCGTAGCACAGATTTTTAGCTATTAAAGCTTCATGTATGTATCATTTTGTTTATTTATATTTTATTTACTATTAATTTTGTGTTATTTCACATAGTGGTGTATAACCTAATTAACTGTAAGTAAAAAAAAATGCTTTGAATGATTAGGATGGGGTGACACGTGGTCGTGTGGTAAAGTGCTCGACTGTCGACCTGAGGGTCCCTGGTTTGATCTTTGGTGAGGACCAATGGATATTTCAGGTCATGGCTAAAGTCCCCATGGTGCCTCCATGGCCATTGCACTATCGGCGATGGTAGGGATGAAAGAAGGGCGTTGCAAAAACAGTCCCATTAGTCACTAATGATTAGTGGTTTGTAGGATCTAAGAGATTTCATCTTATCCTTACATGGACTTCACACACACACCTCAATTTCCAAGGTCAAGGTAAAATTTAGAAAACATCATTGATAAGATAACTGGTAAATTCAATATATAATGAACTGCAGATGGTAACCTTATTAGGAGCAGCCCACATATTGAGGAGGGCTCTCTCCATGACATATATTTAATATATTTAAAAGAGCATCATCCTCTCAAGTCCATGGCTAAGACCCTGTCCTGTGACTTTCTTTACCAATAGTATGCAATAGAAAACATACCTGCTTCTAAATACATTTTTATCAATAAAAATCTCAAAATATTAGTTACTTTACAACTAACACTTCACAAGTTTTAATCGTTATTACTAACGCAGTGGCTACGGTTCGGTCCGACTGAACCCTTATTTTTTTTCTTCGGGTACCAGCCATAGATATTGCTCCACACCCTAACCCTATCCCAATCGGTAACCCTAATCCTGAAAAAAAATATTCTGAGAAGAAAAATTATATATGCCATGTTACTAATACCCTAATATAATGGTTTTGGCTGGTGCCGGAGCCACTGCGTATTACTAATTAGTCTAATTCAACTATAAATCATTAAATGATAGCCTAAATTAATTACGATATATTGACGATAATAAAATGATGAAATATCATATTTTTGAGGAATTTAACTAATAAATTGACAAAATAAATTATAATTTAATTACCTTTTGTTTCATACTTATCGTTTGCTGTAACGATGTTTTACTATGAGTATGGATAAGAAATGCTCGAAATGCTCTTTACATAATCGATTTTAGTGAAATGGAGATATTTTGATATTAATATCTATAAGGTACTAGAGTTATCTTTCTTAATTCTCCCCTCCCCCCCCCCCCAGTGCTGCCAACTCTTTTCCAGAAAACTGTCCAGAAATTGACGAATAAATATATTGATTATTGAATCTAAAACGAAAGAAAATTATCCAGATTTGTACATATTTTTAATGGGCTAAAACTGTTTTATTTAAATACAATCATACTGTATTGCATTCAACCAATATCTTGATGCTTTTTTTTATTATCTTACCTAGTGTGTTATAATTCGTAATGGAATAACAGTGACCAATTTGTTTTATAAATTATGAATATTTTAAACATTGTATTTTTAAAGGACACTTTCACTCTGGGATCCACAAAAAAATGCAAAAATAGCTTTCTTTCTTTCAGAATACTAAAAATGATCTAATTTAACTAATATATCCATAAATAAAGTTAACACGAATGGAAATTCTAGAATTCCAAATCTATCAAGCTCTTTACACAAACAAACCAAAATTTTATATTCTAGAAATGCTACTTTTATTGACGTCAATAATCTTCGCCCCCCCCCTCCTCAAGTCAGCTATTGTCACCCCCCTCCCTTCCTTAATTTGTTAAATATTTAAGTTGGTAGCTCTGATATTCGATTATAAAAATAGCATCTGTATATCAAATGACTTCCGCTTAAGGGATGAAAACATTGACATTGTTTTCGAATGGGATGATATTTTTTTCTAAAAAGAATGTTTAAGTTAATGGTTATGAGTGAAATAAGTTAAACATGATATCGTACGGAATGAAATATTTTCATAAAAATGAATTAATATGTACCCAATATCGTAATTAGAACTCGTACTGTAAGTAAAACTAAAATAATTTGTTTGAACGTCTGTCTGTATCGTCAACTGAGCCTATCATTAGACTCATTAGTCGTCTTAGAGCTCAGTGGTGTCGTCTCGCCGCTCTTGTTGATTTGTTATTATTTGTAGACGTGGATAAAACAGTCGACTCAGAATTATATACTCTGTGTTAGATTATAGTCAACCACCTGATTTATAATGACTTAGTCTCGGTTCAATTTATTTAAAGTTTTTATTTAAACTAGTTTAAGAATTAAGCCAGGGCCGTGGAAACTTTGAGTCGCGGCCACATTGGGCTCGTAAAATTTGATTGACGGGCCATACCAAGAGCGGATGGTTAAAATGTTAATATTAAGCAACATAAATTAAAAGTACACGTCTGAAGTTCATAAATGAAATGCAAGTGTTGTGTTGAACTCTGAAACGAGTGTTGGGCTGGATTAAACAGGCCGATTTGGACCGCAGGCCTTAGTTTTCCCACCCCTGAATGAAGCATAATAAAATTTAAGGACTCCATGTTTATAAATGTCTGATAAATATAATTACAATAGTTTTAAATATGTTGGGTTATTGACAAAAAGATACACGTGTAAGACTTTGTTTACTATTAAAATATGTATAACTCAATTATTAACTAAACTGATAGGGGCTGATACTGTATGGTCTATCTTCTGAGTCTTGGATACTTAAAGATTTTACAACATAATTATTATCAGGCATAATAAGGTAGAAATATCTAAATGAGCAAAATTAAAAATATTATGCCTAGAAAAATGCACATATAAATGGCATACTCATTAATATTGACATTTATACTCCAAAAATATGGCTTAAATTATTACAAGTTAGCACTAATTAAACTTCAGCATTACTGCTAATCTGCAATTATATCTGTGATCACTGATATGAGTTAGGCCTTCACCAGCACAGAAATTTCACTGCAGAAATGTAAAACCCTTCTATTCACACGGAAGAGATACTAATATATGTGAAAAAGATGTCAGCTGACCTAAAATAAGACTTATTTCTAATTTCATTTTTTTTAGGTAATAGAAATAGACTACAAATTTCCTGAGCCTTTAAACTTTAATGTAGCCATTGTAGGCATTAGACTTATAAAAAAAAAATGACATTTCATGTCGTTAACTACAAAATAATAATACTAATAGCCAAGCTTAACTTAATTATCTGCCACATTAAAAATTGACTATTTATGAAACTTATAGAAAAAGAAATATAAGTCCTTGAATAAGAAATATGGCTGTCACTTGCATTATTTTCGGAGACCTTTATAAAAATATGCAGTGTAAACTTCATATTTGTAAACTTTTTTTTTACAGTGAAAAAGCCATTACTTTAAAGGTGGGGGTGGAGGGAGTCATAATGGTCTGCCATGTCATTTCTTTATACTTATGTATTTTAATCGCTACTGTATTGTCTTTATAAGTAAGTCCAAATATTCACTCTAAAATTATAGTGCAAATAATAAACTTTCTAATGATATAATTTTTAAACCATACATTCAACTTTTAAATTTAGAATATTTAAATCAATCAACTTTGTATTTTTGTACAGTCAAGCAGATTTCTTCGGTTTGAAGTACCTATTATATTGACATAGTTAAAAAACAAACTTAATTGTAGGTAGCTTTCTGGAGACCTCTTTTCATTATTGTGCATTTTTTTTTTTATGATTATTGCAATTGTGGCCTTAAATATTTTTATTTGGCATAGTTTGCTGTCTTTTTTAGTCTATTGCTGGATTCCACAATTGATCTAAAAAATAAGTTGCAGAAATAGTGAAACTAATACTGGTTTCTGTTCTTCCTATGCTAAAATAGCCATTTTGTACTCTCACTGATATGCCTAACACAAAATTTAATGATAATTATAAAATGAGTAAAGCCCACTTAGCAAGTCATATCCTTCCATGGATTGTTATCTCAGATGTTTCACCACACTTTTCTAAATAAAAAATTATTATTATTATAATTTTCTTGCATGAGTGGGGCTTAGTATGATCTTCTGAGTGGGCCCGGAGTGTTCTTATGTAGCATATTTATTAAGTTAAGTCTGTGGGGTTTGAAATTGCGTTCTGAAGAGTTTTTTTCGTTGGCGTGATTCCTAACATTAAACATGGAATTTCATTGCCTAAAACATTTTCCTAGAACAAAATATACCTCCTAGTGGAACCATTCCTGGCTTTATAAAAGAAGAAAAAGCTGTCATTATTTGACCATGTGTCTTGTCAAAATACTCTGTCTTGTGGGGCACCTTGGAGTTGTCCTTATAGAGACTTACCAAAAAAAAGAACTTATTGGCCTTGCTACAGGGAGAAGAGTGTGGAAAATTATGACAAGATTTTTTGAAGGGCTATTTTTTGATGATGATAAGGATAAAATACAAATAGTCAAAAGTTTATGTGAGAATTTTTTATTATGTAAAAACCTCAATGTCAAAAAAAAAGCTTTTTGGGTAGCTACTATAGCATTGAATTTCATCTTTGTCAGAGTTAATACTTTACATCACAGACCATTTTTTTTTTTATTAGAATCACAAAACAGCTTACCTACACTGCAAAGTGAAGTGGCTTTTGAAGGGTGACTCACTCATCTTGCTGAAATAATAGATAGCATTTTAAAGTGAAACGTAGGCTTGCAACAGTATTTAGAAAGATGATGTCAAGACCTTAGTTCTAAAAAAAGCAAAGCAGTAAAACAAAGGCAAGGATTATCTATCCTACAAACTGTTTTTTTGTTTAGCAAACCTCTGTAATTTTTGAATATCTTCATCTCCTATGCCTCTCATATCCAGTTCACTTGTTTTTTTTTTCCAGGCTAAATATTTTCTTGTCAAAGTTTCAGATTTTTCTGAGGGAGTTTTTTTTTCATGTTGCACAAAATAAAAAACAACAACACGCTTTAGTATATAATTGAGATCAAACTCTATTTAGCTCCTGTAATTACATTTTACTGGTTTTATAAGTTTTACCATAATTACATCTGCAGTCCGCTAAAATATATGTATTCCTTATGAATGAACTTTCTGTTCTATTCATACAAAATAAACTACTTTGACCACTTAAAGTATCTGGAAGAGACAACTCTATGAGATAATTTAAGACAGCCTAGTGTTAAAATTTCTTGAGTGTTTGACCTAATCTGAACTCTTTCACTTGAAATTACTTCTAATGAAGTTGTAATTCAATAATATGGTCATAGAGATAATCATTTTACTAAGACTAAATTTTGTTTTTTTCAAAAGAAAAGATAATAGAGAAAGTATATTGTATATGACATATAATTATAAATAACATAATAAGTAAAGTAATAAAGTTCTCTCAGCCCTAACTGGTCTTCGGGGCAGATGAATTGTAGGGATTGTGTGGTTAGCACAACGCCCAGCAGCCTTTACTTCCCCAACTTAAGTGAAACTTTTTTGTGGTAAAGATGGTAATGGATATTTTTAAAATGCTAAGAAATCTGAAAAGTAATAAACTTTATTAAAAAAAAATGTATTCTACCTATGTATTATAAAATGTTTTCTTTTTGTCTTTTTTCTATTTTAATCTGCTGTAGAAGTTAAAAGATGAGTGATATTTCAAGATCTCATGAATATTTAAGCTTTAGGAGCACCATTCCTCAAAGAAAGGTAATCATTTATCTTATATTTTATCTGTTAAAATTAAGTGCTAGGGATTTTAAAAAATTACATTTAACTTTCTGTCATTTATTGGAATTATTTTCTTTAATTAACTTTTTAAAATTTACAACTTCTTAAGAGTTATCTTATCTTGAATTTCTGGGTTCATTTTATTTTTCTAATACTGTACATTAGTGAAAGAGGGATTGTAGGTATGCATTGTCTGTTTGAAAAACCAATTTGTCTGAGAATTTTGTGTAAAAACTGGCTTTTTAAAAGCTTCAAAGAAAAAATCTGTTCCCCTTTCTGCAAAAAAAAACTAAAAAAAAAAAACAACAGGGAAATATGGCAACATTGTTCAACGTACACTTCCAATGTCAGTGAGACTATGTTTAATGCTTAAGTATTTTTCTATATCCTTGTTACCGGTATTAAATAACATGGAGTTTTATATTTAGTAGAGCAACCTTCATCATTTGCAGATAACTGGGTTGCAGCTGATTTTGGGGAACAATGGAGGGAAAAAAATAATTTATTGCAAGTCAATCAGTCCTTGGTCAGAGACAGTGGACTATGCACAAGACTTATGAGTATAGAATTTGACCATAAACCATCCAAGTAGCTCTCCCAAGTAACCTAGAAAATGTAGTTAATAATGAACTTATTGCTAGGGGTGGAAAGCCTGAATTTAATTCTTGCAAACCATTACTTTAAAGAGAGTGGATTTTTTATGGTTTGTTTCTGCTCATCTCATTATTAAATAATAGACGTTTGGCTGGTGAAACTCTCCCACTGGGTTTGAATTAGTTGAAAAATAAATCCCAATGAATAGAGGTCGGATGAATATGGCATAATTTTTACTAGCGCACAAATTGAAGAAGTATTCTTATGCTAGCTCCAATTTGAACTTATTTACAGATAGGCTCAAAACACAGTTTGAGTAGGTCAGGCTGGACAACATTACAAATTAGAACTTCATCAGCATAACTAAGCATTTTTAGTGCCCCCCCCTCCCCCCAGTGATACCAGATGTCTAGAAAAAAGTTTTATACATGCTTATTCATTACATTGTTATTGTTTCATATTTCTTTTCATTTTTTTTTCACCTGCAACAAATTTAATAGCTGTAGTGAGTGTATCATAAAGACTTTTTCTATTAAAGATATTTTGTTAAACATTTATTTTTTAGATAATTGTGGATGATGACAGTAGTAAAGAATGGACCTTGTATGAAGCTGGACCTAAAACAGTTAAAAGTCCTCTAATTTGCTTCCCTCCAGCAAGTGGTACAGCAGATGTTTATTTCAGACAGATTTTAGGACTCTCAGCCTTAGGATACAGAGTCATTGCGGTATTTACTTGATAAATATATACAGTAAATGTAAAATAGTTGTTTTTTTTTTTAAACTTTCATTAGAAGTGAAGTATACAGCATTATCTTTGTAGAGTAGAGAGATATTCAAACATTTATAAAAATGCAACCCTAATGTCTAATTAGCACATTTTTAAGTATGATTTTTTTTTACTAATTTCCTAATATATGTATCACATTATATTAATTCTGTTGTTAGTATACCAATATAATCAAGTAAGACTATTTGGTTTTTTTATATGAAAATTTAGCTTAAATCTCAACAAACATATCAGCATGACTTTATCTAAGCCTGCATTCCTTACCCTAACCCTTACTTAATTTTTTTGTTCCTTTCATTTAGGTTGAATATCCAATATACTGGACAATGAAAGAGTTTGTTGAAGGCTTCAGAAAACTTCTTGACCACCTAGTTTTAGACAGGGTTGTTAAATTTAAATGAATATAATAATTTTTGTGTTAATTTTTTTAAGAAGCAATTAAATTTTATTTCCTTTTTAAACTCTCTTAAAATACAGTGGTATCTGGCTTAACAAACAGCCAGTCAAATCATCATGTTTTTTTTCCCATTTAAGTAATTTCTTGCCTTTTTTTTTTGCGCTTTGTTGGTATCATATCTGTGTGTTTAATGGTGGATTAAATAAAAGGTCTTCTCTTTTCTGTGACTGAAGCTTTAATTTTTGTTCATTGTTTCTCTTAAGTATGAACTCAAGAAAAATGAGTCACAAATGAGTGTTAGCGTCTATAGTTTGTATCTGTGTGCCTCCTTCTTAGCTGGCTTCAATCATGTTATCATCCCCTAACTTCATTCCCTGTTATGATGAGTACATGTATTTTACTTAAGTTTAAATCATTAACATTGATTTCACTTGGAAACAGATTGGACCAGCACAATAAACACACTGCTGGGAACATATTCTGTTTATAATCGGGAAGGAGGGGGGCGCAATTTTATATAATTTTTCATCTACATTCTTGACAAAATTAACAATTTAAAAATTTATTTGAGAAATAGCTATCTGATTGTGAAGATCTAAGATTATTTATCATCCATTCTTCCCTTTTTTTTAAATATTATAGTGGCTGTTTCATTTTTTTATCCTGCACTTAAATGGCTTTACAATTTAGTTCAATATTAACAATTCTTTTTCTAGGTTCATATTTTTGGGGCTTCACTTGGAGGATTTTTAGCTCAAAAGTTTGCGGAGTATAGTTCTCGATCTCAGAGAGTTGCATCTTTGATTTTATGCAATACTTTTTATGACACCGCCATATTTCAGCAAACTAATTCAGCTCCAACGTATGTTAGCTAAATCTAGTTAAATGGTTAATATTTAAACAAGAGCTTTTGGGCTTTATATTAAGAAATATTTTAAGCAATAATTTTTATAAGACTAGCAAAATGTTTTGTATTGTTCTGAAGAAACAAATGATTAAAATCTTTTGTTAAATTTCTTGACAGATTCTGGATGATGCCAGCAGTTTACCTGAAAAAAATGGTTATGGGTAGTTTTGATAGAAGAGCTACAGAGCCAGAAATAGTTGATTCTATAGACTTTATGGTTGAGAGAGTAATACTTTTTTTTTATACTTTTGTCAAAGTTACATGTATTTTTATTTCTATACTTTTTTTTTAAATAAACCGTTGTTTCATTTACTTAAATTTAAGCATTCAAGTTAAACGTTTTTTAAAATACATAATTTTTTAAAAATAAGTTTGATGGTTCAATTTTTTTTTTTTAGTTAGATGGAATGTCACAACAAGCTCTTGCATCAAGATTGACATTGAATTGCATGAATGGCTATGTTGAACCTCAAAAATTGAGAGATGTTGATATCACTTTAATGGATGTAATATATTGATGAAATTTTCTTATTGCTTCCGTTTAAGGATAACCAAGATATTTTAACTGATCATTAAAAAAAAATAGATGTCTAATAAAAATATTTACGAAAGAAATTTTGTAAAATAATAGTTACAATTTGATATTAAACTTGTAAAAATGTGTGATATTTTTATTTTCATTAGGTGTTTGATGAATGTGCTCTGTCAGCAAGTGTTAGGGAAGAAATGTGTAAATGTTATCCAGATGCTAAAAGAGCTCATTTAAAAACAGGTGGCAATTTTCCATACCTCAGCAAAAGTACAGAAGTTAATGTCTTTCTTCAGGTATGAGAAATAAAAAAACAACACATCATTGTAATAAAATAATATCTAAGTGTTAAAAATTGTATCTTGATTCAATAAATATTTAACAGCATATTTTTATTCAACAGATCCACCTACGTAAATATGACTTGGGTCAGTATAGAGCTCGTGAACTCACAGAAAATGAACTACAACTGTTAACTGAGGCAGAAAATGCAATTTATAACTCTTAGTAATAGTATTTTAGTTTCATTTATAAAATACAATGCTCTAAATCTTAGGTAAAAGCTAATTAATTTACCAGCCTATACATTTCATCTACTAATTTTTATAAATGCTCCTTTCCAAAGATAATTTGTTTCATTTATAAATTTTTTTTTGCATGCTGTTCTTGTACCATTAAATTAATGACATAAAAATCAGGCTAGTAAATACATTACTCATGACAAAGTTATAGATTGTTGTTATGAATAACCATGGGAATCATTTATTCATAATTTATCAAAAAAGATAATTGCTTCACAAGTAATTATTCTTATCATGTAGGGATGTCTTTTTAGAGTTTCGATACTCTTAATTATAAATTATTTTTGGAGTTTTCAAAATCTTTTTGTTTAGCAAAATTGTAAATCTTTAGATTTTATACAGACTCTTCTAATTTTAAAATTTGCAGCTATAAAGAAATGGCAAGATGATTTTTTTTTTTCAAAATTAGCCTGTAGTTTGCTGAATCTTCTATTTTTAATCTAGTTAGGACTGAATACTTAAGACTTTGTTTACTCAATAGTATTAACAGGTATTGTATTTTTGTTGTGATGCATTTTTTTCTCTGTTTAAGGGATTAGCTTAATGTTTTTTAAATCTTTTTTTTTAAATAATAATCTGTCTCCATTTCAGTAAGTTATTTATGCCAGAAATGAAAAATTTCTCTCAACTGTTCACACAAACTTTTACTACAATAATGTCTTTTGAATGCTTCACAGTAAAGTATTTTAATGTCACCATCACTTTCATGCTAATATTAACTGCTTATTTTGATAAACCAAACTAATAGATCATTAGCTGGTTTTGACATCATTCTTTTAAATTCACATAATTATGTCTATAAACTTGTTCGCCTTCATGTAAAATTTGTTTCTTAACCACCATGCGAACAAATATAATTATGATAAAATAATTGTATTCTATATAAATTAGAACTCATTTATTTTGGTGGTACATGTATTTAATTGTAAAGAATTCTTTTTTTTTTTATAGAAAGCTGTTAATTGATTATAGTTACATCAAACTAATACAATCATTGTACATTCTTTTCACTGGAACTGTTGCAGTTCATTTGAAATTTCAACTTACTTATATTGTATTTGTAATTTAATCATATTTTACTTTCAAAATTTAAAATGTACCATTGTTCTTAATAAACTTTACTTTGTTTCTTCCAGATGATTTTTGTCATATTTCCAAATACATTGAAATGTCGCTATAACGAAATTGATGGGGACTCTAAATTCGTTCGTAATACTGAAAATTTGTTACACTGAAATTGGGTAGGGGGGGGGGGGAGATTCGAGGACAACATTTTCTGTTCGCAATATGTGGATATAGTTCATTTGGGTATCAACGCAAATATATTTTACTACTTTTTTGTTAAACAATGAAATAATTTTATTAAAAATATATTTTTATTTATTTCTGTAACTAGATTAAATTTTATTATAATTAGAAAAAAAATATATAGTTCAATGTCACAAAAAGGTCAAATATATCACTAATTTATTCTTCACTTTCTGTATTATTAATAAAATACCGGTACAGGTAGTTTATTAACATCTTGGCAGAATGCAGTCTACTGTCCATTAAGTCCCTATCCCAAACTATAAGATCGCCATTTTCTAAAAAAAATTGTTTATAGCCATATTTGCGAAATGCGACACTCAATCAAGCCCCTACCGAAAACAATAAGATAGCTTTTTACTAAAACTATCAAGTAACTTTCTACACACACCAAATCCATAGTGTCTTTCTCATACCTCCAAAAAGCTGTCTAGCTTCTTTCTCATTAGCGCAATTTCCCCCAACGCAAATGTAACAATGCTTTATTGATATTTTCAAATCCCGCGAATGTGTGACGTTGCCTACATTCACGTGACTGTCTTCTGACCTCTTAGCTCTCTCTTTTCCCACCTTCCCCGTTCGTTATTACGTAATTGTGCTGCCGCCTCCCCCCTTCGCTGTCCCAAGAAAACACTTAACTCAGTACGCACCTGGTAGAATCAATGTTTACTATCATCATCAGTAGAGGTTAATGGTTACCATTACATCTTACTCCTCTCACACTCCACCCTCCCTTTTTCTAGTAAATGTGAATGTTGTTGAGCTCAAGTTGACTTGAGATTCAGTAATTTGCCAAAATTAAAATTTTTTTTTTTTTTTGTTAAGGGAGGAATAAAATATCTGCAAAATGGCTATTTTTTTCGAGTACTGAAAGAAAGAAATTCGTTACAACAGCAAAGGGGAAGGGGCAAAAATAAAATTCACTACTGAATAATTCGTTACACTGATGTTGGTAATAACGACATTTCACTGCACCATTTATTATAATTAATTATTTTAACAAATAAGTTTTATGACCAGCGTCTCTCTTATATTGATACATGTATATAACATTAATATATTATGAATTGGAATAAAAAGAGGTATGAAAATCCTAAAGACAGAATTTAGTTCAAATATTTTTTTGTGTATATGAATTTTAAGGTATGTTACTTTGATATTACTTCTGAGGATACATTTTTCTATTACACTATTTACTATTACACAAGAAATCCAATTACCCACTGCTGTTATTTAGACTGCGTTGAGAAAAAAATATTTAACTCACCTGAGCTATAATCAGGCATAATATTATAATAATAACTATACAAAAAGTCAAACAAGCATTGTCTTCTTTTTCATTAAATTAATAAGTTAAAAGCGATTTTTTGTAATTCCTCTTTATCATCAATTAATAAAAAGCAAAACATGAACTATGTACAAGTGATTTACTTAAATCTAAGACTAAAACTTGACAATTTTTTTCTTTTTGATGATGTCTTTACTTTGTTTACTTGAAGATGCTAAAGATATTGCATCAGCACTTTCTCCATCTTCAACAGTATCTACAGTGATCTCTGAAGTATCTAATGAAAAAGTATATCCCAGTAAAATAGTTTTTCACATGCATGAAAAATATTTTTTTAGAACATTGTAATGATAACAAACCATTAACCATACAGAGGCATATTATATTTTACCTTTCTTTTGCAAATATTCTGGACAGTCTCTTTTCAAATGCTCGACAGAGCCACATTGTTTACAACTTCCACCTGATTAAAATATGTATCTATTACCAACAAGCTGTATAATTTCAAAATATTTAAAATGCTACTTGAATTAGGTATAAATAAAGGGTTAAAGAATTAATTCTAAAATCATCATTTTGATGTGAAATTAATATCTCAGTAATTTACCTTTTGGGTAAAGGCCTCTTGGATTGTCAGGGCACTGTTTTGATATGTGACCTTTTTCACCACATATAAAGCACTGAGCAAAAGGATATGAACCTAGAACAAAAGAAAAGCATTGATTTGGACATGTCTAGCATATACATCATATTTTACACAATGCTTTTGTGTTATAATGCTGTTTTTTTCCCCTATAACTAAAATATTTTATTGATAAAAAATTGCATGCAATTAATTTTCAAAACTGTATGGAGACATAAAAGTAACTGGTGTGTTCCTATTAACAGTCATTGTGTGACCTGAAAAGTAACATATGATGCTATTTGAATTTGTGCATTTATTAAAGAAAATTAATTTTTTAGTTTTTCTTTAACATTTCAGAAAAGTGAACCGTTTAAAAAAGAGCAATTTTCTGGAAAATAAACACAACTTCTCATCCCAGAAGTATTTAAAGACAAATTACAAGATGTGACCCTCTGACAAAAAAAACAACTTTCTATGGAAAAATAATCCCTCTAATTTTTTTTATTTCATAAATAATGCATTAAAAAATATATATTAAAAAAAAACATAAAATATAATATATTAAAACAACATTTAAAATGCCATAAATTAATGAATTTGTATATTGTAAAGGCAGAAGACAAGACAGCATAAAAAAAATTAGAGTACAGTATGACATTGTTTTTTTTATATTTGGCTCAGTATATGGTTTTGCATTTGTATGTTTGGTAATGGTGCATGTAAATACCCTGAAGCAAAAGCCGGACTTGGTCCTTTAGGACCATGAAATACTTTACTGTGAAGCATGTTGCAAATTAATGTTTTCTCAATTAGTGGGATTTAAATGTTTAAGTATTTTATTTCAATGAAGCTGCAGTGCCATTATATTGATTTTTTTTACTGTGACCTAGCTCCATTTGACTAGAGCATTGTGAGTTTTCATTAGCTGTGCATGTCAGACATATAAAAAATACTTTAAAAAAATAAAAACAATAAAAGATGTTTTAACTGTGGTATGAATAAAAGAATTTTAAATTGTCTGAATTTATGTGGTAAATAAAGAAAACAATGATAAAAGAAAGAAAAATATTTTTTAAAATATCAGTGTAGAGTTTACAAAAACTATAATTTACATGGGTTTTTATTTATTAGTAGTTTCGTGAATGTAATTTGTGGGTCTATTTTCTATGTTTATTTACAAAATCTTTTTTGTCTCTTTTAAAAATATTTGTCAAATGTTAAGCAAACAGGGTTTGCCAATAGCAGTATATTGTTATTTGTTTATAATATATACCAATAAGGCAATGATATTACTGCCCCATTTAGCTCTGTATTGTACAGTGCTATCATGGGGATATATTCACAGCGTAATCTTTGATTTTGTATCTATCTCTAATGTAAATTAAAATTTGTATCTAGTCAAAATGTGATATTTTAAAAAAATGTTTTGACCAATCAATGAAAACAATGCCTAAGAAATTTAGGGGTTTTTAATTTTGATTTGTAAAAATTACAATATGCCTAAGAAGTCTCATAAAAAAGCACTCAAGTTTGGATAAAAAGATTTTATTTTAATTGTTCATTTGTCTATTTTTTCTTGAATGAGTAAATTTAATACCTTTTGGAATTTTAACAGTACAAGTTAATGCTTTATGTTCTGTTGAGCCACATTTGAAACAAGATCCTTGCTGGTTTGCCTCAGATAATAAAGGACAATTAGATATCTGATGTCCCCAAGTCCTACAATTATAACAAACCTGTAAATTAAAGTAAATGAATTACTAATTATATGTAACAGAAATAGCTAAGAAAAATAATAATTCTGATTATATACTTAATTTTCAAATCATAAACCCAATAAAAAAGTTTGCTCTAGCATACAGAAATAAAGATTCCTAGACATTTTAACTCCCTGACGATTCGACCCATGGAGAGCTCAACCCAGACGGTATTATAGCCTTTATGCTGTTGACGAAGATATGTAAATGTGTAAAATATATACATAGGTAATAGTAAAAACCATGATTTGGATGCCATTTGGATATAAGCAATTTAGTATTATATACCTATGGCAAAACCCAGCCTAGTCAGATGCGATTTTGTTCATGTGATGTAGTTAATGTAGTTGCTATATGTATGGGTCATTTATTATTATGACATATAATTAACATATGAGTTATGATGCGGTTCCCAGCAATAACCAACAAAAAGGTTTTATTGTATTGTTTTAATAGCAGTTGAGCCCAGACTCAGTAGGAGTTACTAGTGCAGAAAAATAAATTTTCAATTATTAGTTGATAAATAATAATACTTTTTTAACCAACTTGTACAAATGAATGACACTAATTCTTAGAATTCATTTTAGTAAAATAATGTTCAGAAATTCGAGAGTTAAGCTGCTCTTATAAATAAAGAAGATGTAGATATCTATTGCTAATACCAGATTATAGAAGCTTCATAAAGCAAAATCATGCATTTTAACAGTAACAAAAGGACATACTAACGCATTATTTTTTTCTTATTAATGTCAAAACCTAAAAGCTGATATAATAATATTAAGTACTGAGTTGTGAGCTCTTTTGAATAATAAATCTCTATATCCAATTGCTATTAGAAGGTTGTTTTTTAACCTTTGCAGACTGGCGTTCTTCTTGTCTTTTCATTCGTCTTTCTTCTCGCCTTTTATCTTTAAACTTCCCTGATGCTAAATAAAAGATGAATTACTATTAAAATAAAGTTCTCAGCTTACTACATTTTTTTTTAGCATTTGCAAACTGTACCTGATATGTCTATAAATATGAAACAAAAATGCTAACACAGTAATTTTTCTAATAAGTAAATAGGTAAACTATTATTATTAGGATTTGCATAAGAGATAAAATTACAAAACGTCATTAGATCTGAATGTATAATGAAATCACTATACAGTTATTACAAAATACTCAGCCTTGTTCAGTCACCTAATAGTTTTTTATCAAAGGGGACAGGTCTGTCTGTTGGACATACTCAAATCTTGGAATAATATGGACAAGACTACTAGTTTGATCAATATAGTTCTAGTGGAAAGATAGTCTAGGGTTGGGAGGGGGGCACATATAAAAAGTTAATGATAATTCTTATGAGAAAGTTTGGCCTGGGGATTCTCACAGAAAGTGTGTGAATTCTATACTATACTGGCAACTCAATGTAAATATGTTAAGATATCTGAAAAAAAAAAGTATCAAATTAAAACAATTATTCTGCTTCTAATATTAAAATTCAAATAAATGATTTTTCCTTTTGATTGCAATTTTTTTTAGGTTTTTACTTACCATTTTTAGTTTTTCTCAGTTCTGACCATGGTGTCGGCTCATTGAGCTTTCTATTATCAAACCCTCGTTTAGCAAATCTTGTCATTTCTACTTCTACATAGCAAAGAAAAGTAATGCTTATATTAGTTATACGGAGTGGCTACGATTACATCAAGCGCCATTCTATTATTTCTCATTTTTTTCGGGTACCGGCAATTATATTAGGGTTAGCATTAGGGTTAGGGACAGTATTAGGGTGTGGAGCAATATCTATTGACGTAATCCGGAAAAAAAAAAATACGAATTACATCTTGATGTTACCGTAGCCACTGCGTAAACCAAAAGGGTTAGGGATAGGGATAAGGTTAGGGTTAGGGACAGTGTTAGGGTGTGGAGCAATATCTATTGACGTAATCCGGAAAAAAAAAATACGAATTACGTCTTGACATAATCGTAGCCTGTCCCTTAGTTATATTATAAACAGTACTGAACAGATGTATTAAAATAGAATGCAAAGACTACAACAAACATTCATCATAACCCATAATTCATCAAAACTTTAAAATAACTGATATATAAATTGAACATATTTAAGTAATTAATGAAATGTTTTTATTTAAAGGATATATAAATTAAAAGTACAAAGTTCCCTTAGCCCTAACGGGCTATCCTGGCAGATGAAGTATAACTATAGAATTCATCTCAGACATCTGTTTCTATAACCTCGGCATATGAAGGGATTGTGTGGTTAGCACAAAGCCCATCCGCCTTTAGTTCCCTAACATTACCAATTTAGTTAGTCTAGTTCGCTAATTACTGCTGTTCTGCTTTAATAATTTAAAGAGGGATGTGAACTATAATATAATATATAGTTATTATTATTGACTTAACAAAAATGACCGTCGTCATAAATATTATAAGTACTGAACTTGGCAATTTTACTGATCGCATTAAAACAAATGATCTTGGTGAGTAAGAGTAAAAAAAAAACAAGTTTACAATTTAAATTTTAATATAGTAAAAAAAACGAAGTAAAATCACATTTTACTTCAGATAGTATTGTTGATATAAGATAGTATTGTTGATATAAGAAATTTACACACACCTCATATAAAAACCGAAAGAGTGAAAATGTAAGATATTTTTTCTCATTTTTATTGTAAATGAATAATTATAATAATTTCGGCAAATTAGTATTTCACGTCTAAAATAGGTAAATGTATATATATATATATATATATATATATATATATAAATTATATATATATTCATAATATTGCTTACAAGTATTGCTGATTACATAAATACACTTAACAACATCGAAATAAATAGTATTAAATATTAATAAAGTATTTAATATTATGGCATAAACATTTTATCTTTGTTACTGACAATTTTGTCACACAAAACAATCAATTCAAATTAGCAGCTTGTCAGACCAAAGTAAAGCCAGTAAAGGCAAATTACTTTCAATAATCTTGGACCAAGATTCTTAGACTAGACATTTTATGGAAGATTCTCAAGATACTTACTAGCAGTATAAATAGAACAGGTGGCGTAAATATGGGGTTTGGGGTGCCCATTGATTACAGGCTGATTGGTCCATCTCGGGCATCACTTTATCTGCTACACTGCTTCTGGAAACATTTTTTTTCCAAATAAAAGCTTGCAGATATTAGATGTTTATAGGTTCACAAACTTTTTTGGACTGCTGAAAAAGTTGACACTTTTAAAATTCATACATTAATATTTTTAAACCACTAAAGAATGTCAGGTACCATTTTAAGCTGAGAAGACTTGGAAACTTTCAAAAGGATCTGAAAATATTGTGGATCTTTCAGCAGGGATCAAACGCCAGACCTTCAAGTTGAGTCAGATAAGATGTTTATCTCTTAGAACCTCTAATATGTAAAAACAACTACTAGGGTGCCCTTCTTTCATCCCCACCTTAGCTGATAGTACAATTGTCACGACTACATAGGATATAGGGAGAATTTTTACCAGGGTCTGAAAATACCCCTTGGTTCTCACTTGAAATCAAACCTGGGACCTCAATGCATGACCATCTGTCCCCTGTGCGTGAAGTCCTTAAAGACAACTGATGGTACTATTTTTATGGTGCCCTTCTTTCATCCCCACCATAGCAGATAGTGCAATGGCCATGGAGGCAGGCCCGTAGCCAGGTCAAAGTAAGCAGGGAGGCACCAATACCCAGCAAGGGGGCACCTTCTCATTTTAGTTACTTTTTCTTTATTTTTTCCTCTTTTTCTTATTTTTTAAGCGGGGGGGGGGAGGCACTCCACACCTAGCAGGGGGGCATGGCCCCCCAGTGCCCCCCCTGGCTACGGGGCTGCATGGAGGTATCACAGGAGATATAGCAGGCACTTTAACCATGACCTGAAATATCCATTGGCCCTCACCAGGGTCAACAGTTAAGCGCTTTACTACATATCCATCATCTCCTCCAAGAGAGGTGTGTGAAGCCCCTGTAAGGATGAGATGAAATCTCTTAGATTTTATAGACCACTAATGGGGCTGTTTTTTATGGTGCTCTTTTTTCATCCCCATCATAGCCTACGGTGCAATGGCCACGAGGCAACATGGGAGATATAGCAGGTCTTATACCAAAATCCATTGGACCTCACCGGAGATCGAACCAGAGACCCTCAGGTCGACAGTCAAGCCCTTTACCGCACAACCATCCATCCCCTCCCAAGAGAGAAGTAGCTATTAAAATTTTTTTTCACCCAAAAAAATTAATTTGGCATAACTGCTTGTATTAGGGAAACTCCATATTGCTCTCCAAGGTCCTTAATTTTAACATTCATTTCAGAAACCTAACATTTCACAACAGATTTCAATAGTTACTGACAATTGTTTACTAGTTCCTGCATTTCAAAAACAAAATGAAAATTAAAAAAAAACATTATTTTATTTTAATAATTTATTAAGAAAAAAACAACAGCAGCAAAACAATATCATGGAATGTAGTTTCTAATGTTTTGCAATAAATAAAAGCAAAACAATAATATATAAAATACGAGTAAAAATATATAGGAATATTTTTATAGTGTTATACAAGTAAAAATGATAACAGAAAAAACAAGCAATTGAAGTCTTTTCCGTTTCGGACAAAAGACATTTTAGAGCATTTTCGCCGGATGAAATCCGTATTTTTTTTTCCCGGGTTACAGCCATAAATATTGCTCCACGCGCATGAATTTTGATAAATTTAGAGATGGAAGTAGTCATGTTGAATAACTATTACAAAAATAAATAATGATTATGCCCCTTTGATTAGCTTTTATTATTTATATTTAAAATATAAGCAAAAACGGTACATAAGAAACTCTTATATTTTGGCTCTGAGACGTCAGATTGCGAAATGGACTTTTGATGTACACTTGGCAGGCCAAGACCTACAAAATGATATATACATCATGGGTCTAGGACTTATGGTTGCTGAGATATAGGGCGCTCCATTGTTAATATAGCTTATATAGTAAAAAACTGTACTTTATAAGCCCCCTTTTACGGCCCTCAGAGGTCCTATCGCGAAATGCACTTTTGATGTACACATGGCAGGCCAAGACCTACAAAATGATAAATACATCATAGGTCTAGGACTTATGGTTGTTGAGATCTAGGGTGATGACGGACAGACAGACAAATCAATGAAAGAATAATAGTTTTAACCACTTTAAACCAATTACTGTACTATTTTCATTTTACACATTTTTACAGATTTTTCTCATTTTCCCAAAGAATTTCATTTTTACCACACTTGCCAGCCCCTAAATTAGTTAATACAGAGGAATAAATGTGATCCCTGATTCTGTATTTAAAATAGAAAGTCAGTCCAAGTTAACAAGCCAGTTTCTTCACTCATATTTTACTTTTACGCAGAAATTATGAACAGAAATAGCAATTATAATTAATAATATAATGATACTATAATGATATGAAACTATGGAAGACTATACTCCATATTAACTATCAAATCTCAACCTATACATATTAAGAGTGGCATTTTTTATAGTGATTCCTTCTATCTGGCTTTTGCAACACCGAGTTCAATATTAAACAAGAGTGGATACAAGATCCACATAAATCATGTTTACTTAAAAAAGTCAAGATATTTAGAGATGATAGGGACGGAATTAGGTTTGGACAAATGTGCTACAGCAACATTTAAAAAAGGTAACCAAACTCAATCTAAGAACATCCAACTTGATGCCAGTAATATCATTCGTGAACTTGACAAAGGCAAGTCAGGTAAATATTTAGGTAAGCAAAGAAGGAAATGGAATCAACATGCACTAATGAAAGAAAGAAACAGAAAGCAATATTATAGACAAGTCCGCAAGGTACTTGAATCAGAGATAATGCTTGAAACAAAACTGTTGTGCCGGTAGCAGCATACAGCTTTAACCTAATAAAGTGGACATGTGATAAGTTACAAAGACTGGATATAAAAACAAAGTTTTTGAATTCGCCATCTAAAAGCAAAGACAAGATTTATTTAGCTAGGGCAGTCAAGGTTTGCTCCAGATAGAATTCTCCTACTAAACAGCCACTCTAGGACTCTATATGTACCTAACTGAATCACAAGATAGTCTGCTACAAATAGTTAAGAGATCATGATAAGAACACATGTTTTAAATCACTAAGCAAACTAAAGCATTCCGTTATGAAATAAAATTACCCTGAAATCTACCAGGACAGGATAATGACAGTACGATAAGTGCAAAAAACCTTAAGACATTATCTAAACACATAGGCCTAAAGCAACTCCATTTCAGATTGGAAAAAAAAAGCCTTGCATTGGAAATATCTACTGAAGGCAAAAGAGGCAGATATTGATCTTAAAGCAACACATAATTGGTTGCAATCCTCTGGACTGAAACTGAAGATTTCATAAATGCAGCACAAGATCAATGTTGGCCAAATAGATGGTACCAACATCACATAATAATGGATGGTATGAACCCAATGTGCAGATAATGTTGAAATGCCCTGAACTGTCAAAACATGTTGATTGTTATGGCTGTTCCTTCAGACAGAAACACTTTTACCAAACACATAGAAAAGCTGCCCAAATATTAGGACATAGAAATCGAAATGGTGAGAATGAAAAACAACCCTGTACCCATTGTTGTGGAAGTGCTGGGAGTTATAAAGATCTTGACAACATCAGTGTTAAAATACCAGGGAAGCTAAAAATGTGAGACTCAGAAGGCTGCATTACTAGGGAAAGCCCATATCCTGAGGAGGGCTCTCTCCATAAAATAAAATTGGAATGAACATCATGGTCCACTTAATTAATGGATTTTAAATCATAATTAAAAATTAAAGAAGAAAAATATTAATGTTTATATTGTAAAATTATTAACAAAGATACAATGAAATTATTTTTTAGAATTCTTGAAACCCCAAAAAATTTAACCTATTAATAAATCTCTGGCATCCTATTATTTAGAAATTATGAGAATAATTAAATTCAACAGATTAATTTAATTAAGCCATCTTAACTTTCAAACTACTTATAAAATTAACAAAAAATAGTGTAGGTATATGCCAATGTTCTACACTGAAGAATCTACAGAACTTGGCTTATCTAAATAGAGTGTACAATTATAAAGTTTCATCCTCTTCTGAATTAATAAGATTTTTGTAATAAAAAGATTGTAAATTTTTATTATTCCTTTTAAATATTAGCCTCACTATTAAAACTAAAGTTATCACGATAAATAAGCTCAACAAACCAATACCTATGTACGGTAAAAATACATAATTATTAGAAGTTATTAATTTTGTAGTAGGTTTAGTAGGTCTGTCCTTGACAATCCAAACGCTGTCCAATGTTGTATGATTTTCTACAGAACGCTGCTCCCAGAATAGGTGAGTAAAATTTACAACCACTAAACGGCCATAGCTATTAAATGCACCAGCATCAAGACGAAAGGCAGACCAGTCAGCTGCAAATGAAATAAAGTAAACTGCTCTAGGCAAATAACATTACCATACATTATAACATTAATCGTTAAACTCACAAGATATGTAAAACATGCGTTAAACATTAAAGAAAAAGAAATAAAGAAAATAAAAAATCAAACAGTATGTTGATTAATGCCATTTAAATTTTGTTAACATGGAATTTATGATAATATAAATATAAGAATCTTTATGAAAAGAAATCAAGGCATATTTTTTTCTGCTTTGCTTCATAAAAGACATATATTTAGTTGTGTAACAAAGAAATCTACATGGTGAGTCAACAATCACCAAACTTGGTTTGCCACCCCTTCGGTTAGGCTTGAGTATTGGCATTTTTTTTATTACCTATGCATGCTAGACATCACAGTAAGTGATCATTTTTTGAAAACATAGTAAGAGGATTTAAATCAAAAGAGAAATATAAAACATAAGTCTTACGTCGATTGTAAGGCTCAAACATATCACTTCCTTCAATACTACCGGCCGCTCCTGTAATAATCTGAATAGGAACATCATTGTTAATATAAGAATGATTCAATACACTCCAGTTATACATAGGCCATAGACGTTCATAGTTATGTTCATGTGCTTGAATGATTAGATCTACTTTATAGAGTTTAAATATGTCTTCCAACCTAAAAAAAAAAAAATAATGAAAATATTAATTTGTATTAGCTGTTATTTTTTTTTAATTAAATTGTGAAAACCAAATACATTTCAACACACACGTCTCATTTACCGTTGCAAAAAATCAATTTTAGGCACAAAAAGGTTAATGTTGTGTCTAAAAAAAAATCTTTCTTATCATACAAGAAAAAATGTATGAAATCAACCTGTTAATAATACAAAGTGACAGAAATATTAACTCTTGCCAATCAGGTGTAGATAATATTTGCATTTCTATAATTCACACTTAGGAGATTAAATGGTTTTTAAAGAAGATACTAAAGCATAATAATAAGCATATTTTAGCTTTCTATTTGAAGTTTATTTATTTGTGTAATTTTAATGAAAACAGGCATTTTTCAAATATATTAGTAGCTTTTTTTAGAACAAAATATTGCTTTTTGTTGACTCTCTATACTGAAAAATAAATTACAATTATTTCTTTAAGACAAAAATAAAACACATGAATACTAAAACATAGTTCTAATTTACCCATTTCTGACTCTAGAAATTGGCAGTGAGCAATCATCATGAATGTTAGTACTACAATACATTGGTCGATGTCCAAAAGCAACAATCCAAGGAGTTTTTTCTCTACTAAAATTTGCAGTTTTCAGATCATTTTTTATCCAAGTATTTTGAACATCAATTTGTGCCCCAAAATTTGTGAAGAATACTTCTGATGAATAGCTAAAAATTAATAAAAAGCTAAATGAGCTGCGATAATTTTACAACATTTATAAATAAAGATTAATAATTCAAAAACTAAATCTGTTTAATGTCCACTATTATTTTTATTTATTTATTTTTTTCTGATTGATCTTCAGATCTATTTAAAAACATATATATAAATATATATGTATATATATATATGTATATATAAATTATGCAGTATTTCTATTTAGGTTTTAAATTTTGTTTTGATTTTTTAATTTTTTTTTTATTGATCTTCAGATCTATTTTACGTAAGATTTTTTTCCAGATAAAAAGTTACAAGTCATCAACATGAGAAAATAGTCAATTGTGCTTAATAGATTTTTATACATTTTTCTTACATTATTATATGAGAAAAGATTTTAAAATAGACATAGATAGAACTAGAAGCCTAATAAACCTCACCCCCTTATCATGTACTAAACTAAAAAAAACAGTACATATGATTTTATTCCCTCATAACACCAATATTTTATCAGTTATGCTATTGAATTTTTGGTCTCCTATGGAATTTTTTTTCCAAATTTAAAGATAACAATTTTATTAATTCATTGCTTCTGGTTCAAATATACTAAATATTAAATTATTGTGGCTTTCAAAATTTAGTTAAATTAAAAAAGCAATAAAAAGATAATCCACACCATAATGGACTGATTTTAGAATATAGCAACCCAAAACATCATCACAAATCCTTAGATCTTTGGCACAGATGATTGAATAGATTAGGTAAATGACACCAGCGTGAGACAAAGTTTTTACACTTACATTTATATGGCTCTACTGATATATCAAGAGATGGCAATGCCAAATGCAGAAATCTTAAAGTTAATACATGTATATTAAAATAAAATTAATTAGTATATGCTCAAAACATTGGGAAACATCAACATATTTAGATGATGAATAATTTTTTTTTTATTTACCTAATAAAATGAACCGGTCCAATATCTATGCTATACCACATTTTATCAACTGGAATGGGCCATTCAGTCTGAGGCATTGAAAATCGATTCCGATAATGTGAAAAAGAATCAAAGTCTATTTCTAAAAAAAAAAAAGGCACAGAATTAACAATTGAGTTTATTTCTAAAGCACCATTCTTAACAAAAATGAACTTTATTTACAAACAGGATCTGAAATGAATCTTCTATATGGGTTTTTTTCAACTCGCAGCACACTAAAGCTCTCTTAAAAATTCTGTGGCACACTTTAGCTAATTGGAATCTCTTTTATACAATTAGAGGGAGTCCTAGCTGTTTTTATGTGATGTTATGATGGGGAGAGGGTAATCTTTCAAATCATTTTTTGTTTTATGTATTATCTTATAGAAATTTAGGGTGGTTGTGAGGTGAAGAGCGCTCAACTGTCTACTGGAGAGTCCTCAGTGAGAACCTTGGAAATATTAAGGATGTTTTTACTTGAATAAATTACAAAATGAGCATCACTTAGGCATATGTATTTTTAATGTAGTGTTATTGTTATGTATGTTTTATTTTGCACATTAGGCTAATCATTCAAAGTATTGTATCAGTGTCTATACAACAATGAAAAACATTGTTTTTACTTAAATGATGTCTAAAATAAAGCAGTTTTATTGATGTGTTTTAATTCTGTTAATCTAAAACATCAAGAGGAACTTTGTTAAATATCAATCTCAGTAGTTCTGTCATATAGAGAGTCTATGGTTCTATTGATTTCACAGCATTACCCTTAAAAGGGTTGGGGATCCAACCATTGGCTAATACTAGTAAATAGTAAAACACTGGCATACTTCTATAGTAAAAAGCATCAATATTCTTGTGCTAAATTCACTCAAAAGTATATCTTTTGCTTCTTGGAAACATTTCTAGTAAGATTCACCATAACCCCTTTAACAACACAATTGTTTGTGTGAACTGTTTACCTTTGCCTTTCTATATTTAGTTAATTCATGTTTTCAAGTTTATCTACCTTGACTCCAATGACTTCCATGATGTTTACATACTTTGCACTTTATTTTATTGAATAAAAATACAATAATTGTGTGGTGGAGTCAAAATATTCATCCCAGTTATTTGCTATATACAGCAACATGACAGAACAATGTCTTGTGTTCAGCACCATTTGAAAGAATCATAATGTGAAAAATTGTAATTATAAGGCCCTCGGTTTTTGAAGATTCTATTGCAATGACTGCCTTTGTTCATTGTACCAGAATGCCTGTTTGGTAATACACCAGGGGTACCTTATGACTCTGTCTTATATGTTGAGTATTTTCTTATCTTATTATATTTATTTTTCTTATCCACTAGTCCTCTTTAGAACAATAATATATTTGTGAAAACATGTATTAGGATACTTTCAACATAGGTGTAAAGTATTCTGTTTTCACAATGGCACACCTGGAACTGTCTTGCGGCACACTATCGGTTGCTGAGCACAGGTATAGGTAAATAAAGATAAGCTTGGGCCACTAGAAATAGATTTACACAGCAGAGATGAAATTTAAAAATAAAACATATTTTTTTACTACATTTATCAATGTTTTTTAACTGTGAAAAATTGCACAGTAAATAGTTTCATAATTATTTCTATATTAATGCATGTATATTAATTTTTATATTGCTGTCTGTTTTTGCTGCAAGATATTGTAACATTTGTGTTTAGCGCCTTTATCTTTATAATGTTGCTTGTTTTTACTGTGTTATTATACACAGCCTGGGAGGGCAACCCATCTAGGGGGGAAGGAAAACCCTGATTCCAAACCGCTGCTGCCTTGCAGGCTCACCCACCCATGGGAAAGGCTTCGGGAGTCAACCCCGAGGAAAAATCCGGAGCCGGAGTCCCTAAGGCGGATGAACGTCACTCATGATGTCCATCCGGCAACTCCTGCAGCCAAGTCGTCCCCAAGCATAGTGCTTTGCACCCCCTTGGACCCCGTCAACAAAGCCGAGAGGGAGGCCTCACAATCTTCGACCAGGCCTGCACTGGTATGCACTATAAATAACCATACTGGCCAATAAAACTGAATTCATTTATCGATTTAAAACCATTTCTTTCTAATTAATTTATGACAGAGAAACGGGTAATAATCTTTTTTAATAAGGTACCAATCATATATTATAAAAGGCAAGTAAGATATTAACTTGTTCCACAAACCCTTTTTATTCATGAAGTCTAACTGAAAAGCTTTAAGAATGAATATATTTTAGGAAGAAGAGATAGTGTTTTTGGAATGAATACTTTTTAAAGTGGCACATCAAGTAAATTTTAAGATTCATGATGGAAAACTGAGAATTTCAAGATGCCCCTCGACCCTTTAAATAGTCCTTTATTTTTAAAAAGTCTAAAAACAGAGTGAGGGTGAGTGTCACCATTAAAAATAAATAAGGAGCATTTATTTCATATCTATGTGAGAACTTTTTAAGTTTTATCAAGTAATACTAAAGCCTACCATGATTTCCTGGGCAAGTTAAATAAGGAATATAGGCTGCCATTGGTTCAATCTCTTTCATAAAGTAGTCACCTACCTGAAATTATGTTTTCAAATATAATTTAATTTAAAAATATTATCTAGAAAGGAAAATTACAAAAAATGTTATGAGTCCTAAAATCACACACACATTTACTCACACTGAGATATACTCAGTACTAAGCATTTCCATGCCAAGTGGGTGCCATGCTCTACTGAGTGGAGTCTTTTTAGAGCTGTAATGAACTCAGAGATACATTGGCTATGTTTTGAACTAGGGACTTTCAATGCAACCACCCTTTCTTGATGCCATGCAGAACTAAAATAATTTTACTAGCTAAAATATTTAAAGTCTAAGTATTTTATTTTATGTTTAAATTTATCTTGTCCAAAGTTTATAAAAACTATCATTTTTACTTTTCAACAACCCATCCCATTTTAAAAAGAAGCTATTATTTATGTTATTTTAAAGGTCTTGCAATCACAAACAGAAAAATGACCAAAATAATTAGATCAAGATTGTCCAACCTTTTGGGTTCCGCCGGCTGCATTGGGGAAAAACAGACTGCTGGGGGCTGCACATAAAATATATTTAAAATAACCACATCTGTTTAGCAGTGAAAAAAAAATTGTCAACTATATATATTTTTTAAAATAAAAAATGACAAGACAGAATAAATACATTTGTGTTATTTTAATGGTGTTTTTCGGTGATGAATGCTTTTTTATTAGGTTCTGCGAATGTGTGATTGTTATCCATGTTCTTGTCAAGGTTTTGGTTAAATTTTGATCCAATGTGTGCTTCATCCTTGGCTTTAGTGCAGTGACTAATGAGGCTGATGGTCCTCTAGTTCTCACACTTTTTAAAGTTTCCTTTTTTGGGAGTGGTATAATTAACTCAGAGGGTCAAATTATACGCTTTGACACAGTAGAGTGAGAGTGCTTCATGTTTCTGTCCCTTCATGTTTAAGCAGCTCTGCCAGAACATTGTCTACTCCAGGCAACTTCACATTTTTCAGGCTTTGTATGGCCTCTTCCACTTGTAAAACTAGCAGGAACATGACCTCTTGTTTACTGCCATACTAAAGGATTTTGGTATCAGGGCGAAGACTGTATCAACTGCTATCAATATCCATTTAAAAATTGATAAGTGATCTGTAGTATTATTGCTACTGTTCATATCTCTCATTAAAATATTTCATTTGATTTCATCAATGTATTTTACTATTTTCAGTAAGAGTGGACACTAGCTACACACTTAGAAAAGTAATGTTTTTCTATCTGCTACATCTTAAATAGTCAATGAAATTTTCCATAAACAATACATTTTATAATATACTAGTTAATATACATCTGATCTTCGTACAGGTTTGACCCAAGGGAAATAGTCACAATTGCTTAAAATATTCCTTACATAGCATATTTCCTTTTGCTTTGAGGTAAATTGAACCAATTCGTCCCTGTGTTCAACTTTCAGCTGTATATTTCTTTCCTGTGTGCCTCCATGGCCATTGAACTATCGGCTAATATGGGAGATAAAATAAGGGCATTACTAACCCATCCCATAAGTAGTTTATAAAATCTAAGAGAACTTATCTTCCTAACCAAACTAGTTGAGTCAAGAAAACATAAATTAACCATAAATTATATAGGTGTAAGTTTTGTAATTTCTGCATATTATGATGCATCTTATTAAACATATATTACTCAAGTGTCTCAGAAGCTCATTTTGAAAATTTTTCATTTGGTTATAAATCTAAATTTGACATTTAAGATTCATTTTAATATATCATTTACTTTTATTTCATTTTATTCAAGAAAGAGTAATTTTAATATTGTGCACCAAATGTACTCTTGTTCATGGTAGTGATCTCTTTTCGGTACCATGATTTGAACGCTCTCAATAAATTTGAAAGAAAATAGGTCCCCAAAATGAATCAAAAGAATAAAAATTTTGATCCTGATAATTTAAAAGAAAAAGAATTAGCACTGGCATTAACATGTTGAGTGATATGCCAAGTTTGGTAGTTTTTTTGTTGGAAGATATGAATTTCTAAGCTGCACAAACAATCATTCATACATAATTACATTCATTTATATATATGTATAGAGAGATTAATATATTTTTGGATTTAAAAAAAATACACTGTCTTTGTTTGCAGGTGTGGGCTTCATCCCAGAATGCCAAGAATTGGACAACCCTGAATTATTTGGCATAAAGTATGTTCGATTGAATTTTCCCACAAAATTATTTCTTACAATTTCTACATAGTCTACTGCAGGCTTGTTTCTTATATTTTGTACAAAGAAAACAGCAACCTGCCCCTGAATTATTTAAAAACTGCATTGGTGTTTGATAGTTTTTAGTAAAGGCTTTTAAATAAATTACTCACAAGTCCTTCTTGAGCTTTTAAATCATATGCCATATCTCCAACATGAATCAGAGCAGTGTAATTTCCTGATAAAGCCTCATTTATAAGAAACGACATGGTATTTGCATGAATTCCCAAGTCCCCAAACATCAGAAACTCTGGCGACCAGTCCTGCAAAAAAAAAGAAAAAAATGCCCTTTATCTCAAATCACCCATTACAATAACTATCAAAAACATTTTTCAAACTATTCAAAGCAAAATTTAAAAATGTATTGCTACATTAAGGCATAAGATTATAAAAATGAATCAATTATTGTATCCATACTGAATGGGCAATGTACAAATCATTTCAAAAATGTTGAGTGAATCTCCTTTCTTTCTGTAAAAATAATACCCACATAACTGGACCTTGTAAATGGGTCAATGACAAAGTTTAATCATTCATTATGAAAAACCGAAAGGTGACCTGAAGATTTTTTTTTTTAATTGGTGATAGGTCTTGATGCAAAGATGTCATTGAACAACATTATTGGTTACTAGCCAACAAAGTATTTGAAACACATAATTTTTGTAAATTAACAAAGAAATGAAAAAAAAATTGTTTGGAAAAAGTGGTGAAATGTTCATCATGTAGGTCAGTGCTTCTCAAACTTTTTGAAGTTATGGCCCCCCTTGGAACGTCAATCAATATGTCACGACCCCCTATTTTTTTTTTTTGGTTTAAGATTGCCTAAATTTATAATTTTAAACTTCTATAAGCAAACTTTTACTAGTCAATACATGCTTTTTCTAATGTTAACAATGAAAGAGTGAAAGGATGCAACATATATTAATACTATTTACATACAATACATTAGGTTAATTATATTTTATGTGTCACATTTACCGAAATTCCACGCCCCCCCCCCTCCGGACAGTCCACGGCCCCCTAGGGGGCCGCAGCCCAAAACTTTGAGAAGCACTGATGTAGGTAATATTTGGTAGTCACCCGTCAGATTTGATGAACATATGTTATAAATTTATTCATCATGCCTTAGGGTCAGTTTATGAAATGTAAGTTTCTCATATATTTAATATGACACAAATGATTGTCATATGTAAAAAAAAATGTGTTGTCAGCACAGGATACATGTCTGAATTTCAACTGAAGTTAGCAGAAAGAAAAAAAATTTAAACTCACATTTCCAACAGGGGGAACTTGGAAATAAAATGGCCCAGCAGTACTTCCATTGTTCACAGGCTGATAGTAATACATTACTTTTGGAGTTAATCCCTGAAAAATCAATCATGAACAATCTAAAAACAAGTTCCAAATATAGTGAATTTTTTAAATTACTGAAAATCTTAAATCAATATACTGTTGAATAATTAACAGAGCCATTTTAAGAATGATACCTTAAAGTGCTAGGATGATTGAAAGATAATATCACTCACTACATTCCTATTTTTATTAGCCAATTAAGTTTTTTTTTTATATTAGTCAATACTAAATAATACGCTGTAAATGATTTTTGGATATATAACAAAATGTTTATGTGTATCATTTTTAAAATTATAACTACATTAAAAATAGTAAGTTAAATATACACATTTTAAATTATCCTTTATTTGTAGGTAGACAGTTTCAAAACAGAATAAACATTAAATTAAAGTGCACTTAGTAATCGCCACAATTAATATAGTAAGAAATAGTAAGAAATAACCAATTAATGACAAACATTAATTTCTGTCAATTATCAATACTAGTGATAAAAGAGTTATAATGTCTGCCATAATAATTGTTATTTTTGTTCATATGCAAACAATCAAATTATTTTATTTATAAAATTTACAGCAATGTTAAAAAATATTGTTGTTTTTTTTTTTTACATTTAGTAGGTATTTTACATACTGCTTAAGGCAAATCAGTTTTATAAAGTTGAGTGAATCTCCTTAAGAGAATCTATCTGTAAAATTAATATTAATGTTTCAATAAATTATGATTTTTAAAAATATCACTGTTTTAAAATTTAAACTGTTATTAAAATTATGAATGTTTACCTCAAGTTTTACTCTGTACAAGTGCTGAGAACCCTGACTATTATAAGATGTGAAATGTGTGTAATTGGCAGCTGTGGAATGTTTACTGTTCCAAGGATTCGAACCAAACCTGACCTAGGAAAAATGTATTAAATCATTAGAATTAAATGTTTGCAGTTTCAAATATTAGCAACCTAACCCATAAATAAAGTATTAATCAATGACAAATGTTTGTATTTCCAAGGACTAGTAATGAGCTAACCTCAAAAGGTTGTCAGCCTTTACATTTAACCAATACTACTTTGGTTGTGACAATGGAATGAAGATCACATTCACATTTCAGGATATTATTGCATTGAACCTGCTTTCAATGTCCCACAATGCAGGCTGCGCTGTGTAGCAGATTGGTCACAATGTGAGGTGGCGTTTGCTTATCCCTGTATCCAGGCCTCCCAAGTGGTTGTCTGCCTGCCCAGACACTTGGGAGGCCTGGATAGGGCAGGCTACAGCTCAGGTTTTTTCATTCTTTTCTTTGGTGCACCAAAGTGTTTACATTTGTCTGTTCATAACTTATGCCTTTTTATTTAATCTTCAGTTTCAATTATTTATTACAATTATAGTTCGTGTCGAGGTATTTTTACAGTTAGCTACATTACTTTTTCATACCAAACATGGCCTCATTAACATGTCAATCAAAGTAATCACCATCTATAAAAAAAAACTGTCACTTATTACTGAATGGTTTCTATGTCTGGATATGGCAGTTACCCATTTCACTGCCCTATCTCTTGACATCTAGAGGTACATTATCCATTATGTACTGAATGACTGGGACATGTTCAAGGTGTGGACTATTGACGGTTCAGGAGATAATCATACTACACATGAACACTATAAGAGTGAAAAGCTTAAGTCCTTCACCAATAGTTCTGCAAGTAAGCTGATGGTTGCAGCTGAATTCCTGGATTGTCACTTTCTAGAATACCAAAATGGGCAAATATCTGACACCACTGGAAACCGCAAATGCCTCATAAAGATCTTAGATTCACAGATGAGAATTTTAGCGTGAATGCTTTGATGTTTATGGATGGTTAAACTCTCAGAAACTGGATTTCACAAGGTCAACATGCTTTAAGTGTATATCGTATGCTCAAGAGTAAGCTCAGCAAACAGCTTGGTCATATTACAACTGAAGGTCTGACCTTACAATATTTTATACTAAGAGATCCATAACACTTTACAGAGAATTATTTTTCTTCTTACTAAAAATTTTAAGACAGTGCTTCACTGCTGAGAAATGCAGGTATTTTGTTAGTTACTTTTATAAATTTAAAAACAAAAAAAAAAAAACTTAAAATTCATACTCACCACACCTGTACAAAATTCTTTTGTAGACCAGACAATATTGATTTCTGTAACTGTATCTCCAAATGATATATGAACATGTTGAGGTTTGCAGAGATCATTGCCAGAATTAACGGATGCTTAAAAAAGAAAAACCTGTCAATACTTTTTCTTACAAGAAAAGAAACAGTGTAAGTGGAAAGTTGTAAAAAAAAAATGGATAAGTAATGAAATTATTGCTCAATGTACCCTTAACAATTACTAACTGTTATTATAAAATTCAAACCAAGAACTCATTTAGCATAATGAATTGGGCTCAAATTTTCATGAAAAATCATGTTTTTAATTTCATTCTTAAGCAATTTAAAAGATTGTACTTGGTCTGAACACAGTATGACATTTTTTTCATAAAAAGCTCATTTTAATCAGATTTTAATGAAAGGGCATATTTCACTTAAAAAAAAGTAGTATATAAAAGCATATTTTCTGGCATTTAAATGCACTTTTTAAGCATTCGATTAAGAATATTTCCAAGGTGAAATTTCTCATTTCCTGATAATGAAGTTTGAGTTAAAATCTCGACAGTCTGATTTTTTTTTTACTACGGCAGCCTATACAATAAAATTCCATGAAAAGATAATGTAGAAGAGAGAACGGAGAGAGTGACAAGTGTACTTTTCAACTCCCCATTAGACTTATGCTGCAGTTATGCTATGAGTATGAAAGTAAAAGCGACAGCCTTAGACTTTTTTGAGAAAGTTTCACAACAAACACACTGTTAAGACAAAAGGGGTTAGGATGTTACATAATAATACATTTATTAGTAGAGCTTAGAAGTTCATGTTTTTTTTGTGCTATTCTCTTTTTTGCTGTTTATTTTTTTTTAATTTTGCCTTTTAAATCATACTGCATTTAATCTGAATGGATTATGTAAATTCTTATGAATGTATAATTAATTGGTCTATCTGAACTTTTTAAGGTTAGAATTTATGACATCAAATATACAATTTTTCCAATACTTTATTTTTAAAAGTACTTTCATTTGAAACCAGTGCAAAGAAGGTAGAAAAGCTGTAATGATGATGTTAGCACTCTCAAACGTGACAAGCAAATGTTATATTCTATTAAGCATGAATAAAGAAAATATGATGGTATAGAGATTTTTATTAAACTTAAATAAGGCTTACTTTAATTTTAATTATGCAAAATATCTAATCTAACTCCCTCTCTCTTTTTATAATAATGTGTTTTTACTTCATTTTATTTCAGATTATACTGACTATTTTTAAGGCATATTTATGCAGTTTATCGTTCATATTTAAGTATTTTTTTATGACACAAATACATGCATTTTTCTTCCATTTTTAGGTCAAAAAAATCCAAGAACTATAAATGAGATAAAAATCTTTAAAAAACTTATTTACCATGTTAATATTCCATTGTGGGACTGATGGCAGAGTGGTGTAGATACTGGACTCTTGACCTCAGAGTCCTGCGTTCAATCTTCGGTTAGAATCATGGGAATTTTTCCAGGTGAAATTTGTTTCAAAGTCGTCCCACAAGTACACCCAGCTTTAAATGTGTACCCGACTTTAAGTTGGGAAGTAAAGGCGGCTGTGCATTGTGCTAACCACACAATCCCTTCATATGCCGAGGTTATAGAAACAGATGAATTCTACACTTCACCTGCCCCGATGGCCTGTTTTGGCTAGGGGGGGGGGGCTGAGGGAACTTTTTTAATATTCCATAATTAACAATATTACTGATCCTATTATTCTATTTGAGATGATGCCATAGTCAATTTAATATTTTCAATTTTAAAATATATCTTCTTGAGAACCTACTTTCTGAAGAAATGAATTCTCCACTTGTCATGAATTGCCTTTTCCATTTAGATATGCTTGGTATCAATGTTAGAGGCAATAGCATAAACATGCTAGAGAACACAAAATGCATTGTTTTCACTCCTGCATTTTTCCTTTTCAAAACATTTCAACTAAAGAATAAAGTACAACAAAAATGCTTTAAAATAAATGTCACATCTAGATTATTAGAAATACTAATACATGTTATTTCATATCATGCAAAAATTGAATTTGAGCAATGCATAATACATACAAATAGAAATAAATAGCAGTTTTATATCAGAGAAGTCAGATAAAGCTGTATGATACAAAATGCTACATCTTTTATAAAACAACAAGTAATTTATAAAAACTTTCACATAAAAAATTACACATTCATGTCAACCAAATCACATTATGGCAGTGCTCTGCAAACTTGAGTTTTTTAAAGGTACTCGAAGAAATAACTCAAAGAAATAACTAAGAAATAGCCAACCACAAAGATATTTTCGTTAAAACAGATTGAGATTATAACAAAATAGAACTGGGGTTGTTAATGTGGATCTAAGAGCCCCATGTGGCTCTTTGAAGAGTTTATCAACCCATTTTTTAAAACTATTTGATGAGTTTCCTTCATCAAACAAAATATGGTGCTGCTCTATAAGATTTTTTACAATAAAAAAAAAACCTGAGTGCAATTCTCATTGACCTCATGCATGGCCACCCCTGATGTAGATAAACTAAATTTAGCAGAGTAACCACAAACACAGATTAAAATGCACAATCACTGAAATAGATGTGACGGATGTGCTTGCATTTTTGCTGAAATGGTGTTGTAGTAATGCTCATTGTTAGTAATGGTAGCTTTTATCGAAAGTTTGTTTCTCAGTTATCTCTTAATATTGTTCATGATGGAAAATGTTTGTTTTCAATAATAGGTTGAGCAGAACATAGAAAGAACTAGCTTTGCTATGTCACTGCTCTGAAAGGTTCACAAAATTCTAAGAAAAGGTTCTTCTCCATGAGTGTACCCTTTCAATGGTTATAGATAAAAAAAAGTATTCGGCTAATTTAAATTCATCACTGATGAGTCTTATGAAAATTCAGTCATAAACAATTTCTTGAATATCTGTAATGCCCAGTAATCAATTGCGAGGGCTATTCAACAGCATCACTTGTGGATTCTTCTTGAGATAACTGGTATTTGATATAATTAATGCACCTTATGCACTGAATAGCGGTGTCTGCTGACAGATGAACAGCCTTTACCTAAGTAATAATTTTTTTTCATTGTTAAGTTCAAGCTCTTTAGCCAGGTCTTTCACAGCTTTGTTTTATTAGCTCTGCAAATAAATATAGTTTCTGTGCTTGGGTCACCATCCATGACCACTTCATACTTATTTGTTTTATTTATGCTTTGTAAATAAGTGATTTTGATGTTGCTTCACACATTAAATAAATTGTGACAATACTCTGTAATATATTTGCATCAATCTATTTACAAGATGATAAAACTATAGAATGAAAATTACTTAAGGTTATCTGATCAGCAGAGTTGCACAAGACCACCAAAGTATGTTAGTAAATCAAAAGAATATTGCAGACTTTCTAGGTTTTTCGCACATACCACAAGAAAATCCGGCATAGTAAAAAACAAACTACAGTGGTTTCTGTATCAGAGCTACTTTTACATAAGACAAGGCATTAAACATTGTTTGAAATAAACAGAAGCATACATCTTTTTTATTGCATTAGATTATTAGTATAATAATAACCTAAATTGATTTTCTGTATATCATTATGTTTCTGATGTCATCGGCAGTAACATCATCTGATCATAAACTAGGTAATATATGTGAAAAATCTGAATTAATAAAAACAAATTTAGTACAAGAACTAATGTTCAATTAAATGAAAGCAGAATGATAGTTTCGCAGTTGAAATTAACTAGTATGCTAATTTGTTCAGTAGTTTCTGACACTGATAATTTATACCAGAATTTTTATTTTACTTACCATACAATTAATTGGTCTAAGAAAAATATTAGCTATGAAAATATATTTGATATGTTAATTGCATTAATAAGTAAGAAAATAACCAAACAACATTAAGTACTTTAATACACACTGGTACCTAATAAATTTGAGGTCATCTTGAGAAAAACAGTCATATCCTAATCAGCCTGAGGTCCTAGTAATAATCAAATGATAATTAGTTCAAATGATAATTAGTTTAAATGATGATTAGTTCAAATGATGATTAGTTCAAATGATAATTAGTTCAAATGATAATTAGTTCAAATGATAATTAGTTCAAATGATAATTAGTTCAAATGATGATCTTAAGCTGACCAGTGATCCCTTTGTTTAATAAATCATTAACTTAAAAATAAATGAAAGCAGGTGTTTTTAAATGACAACATACAAAAAAAACTTGTAAATCAATTATATAATACTCACAAACTTACAATGACTATGTGAAACAAAGATAACAAGAAAATGTAAATACTAGTAAAATTGAATATGACTGAAATAGAACAAAAAATAATAAATCATAGATGAGATTTAAATAGATTAAAAAGAGCAAAGCCAGATAATAATAATACTAATAGAACCCAATGCTATAAACATGGACTGCCTGTTTGTTTAAGTAAAAGGTGAAGTTGGTCACTATTTTTAGGATCTGATAACTAATTACAGCATTAACTAGCAGGCTTGAAAACCTTTCTAATGCACATAACAGAAAGTTGAATTTTATATTAAAACAAAGAAAAATCATTTATCAATTGATATTTTTGACTTGATTTTCTTAACTCATTACTTTTTGAATATATAAATTATACTTTAGCACAAAAAAATTTCTCTGTATAGAAATAAAAAGTCAAATTCTTGACTAGAAATAACAGCAGGCTTGCGGAGCCGCCATATTTTTTTCCGGCTCCGGCTCCCACATATTTGCTGGCTCCGGCTCGGCTCTGGCACCCTATTAAGATAGTATCACACGAGACAAAAATGTTCGTAATTGCGCCACGCAAACATGCCGCTGATAAAAAGTTATGCAAATTTTGCAGCGTTCACCCCCATAGTCAGAAACTTGAAAAATATACGCATTGTCGGTTTTACTAAAAACAAACCATTTCAGTGCATCCAGAATCATATCATTATTTTCGACCGAGGTTTCACTAGTCGCCATTTTCATAAGTAATAAAAAGTTATTGCAATGATCAAATTAGCAAATAGTAAAATGATACATTATTTAAAATATTTTAAAGATTTCAGTATTTATATTTATTATTTATAAATTCCAAGTGACTATTCGGACCCGGGAACCAATAAACTCTGATTTTTATTCGGACCCCATCCCAATAAAGTCTGATTGTTATTCGGACCCACAGCCTTATAAATTTATCTACTCAATTTCAGCTATTCTGTTTATAACAAAATTATTAAATACAGAAAGTGACCATTTTGTTTTTAGTCTATTAAAAATATGCGGTTAAATAATATACAAAATGACGCGTTCTATTTGTTGTCGTAGTAAAAATTTATTTTTAAATGATTGATACAATTATTCTATGAAATAAAACTGTTTTAACTTTATATTTAACAAAATAACATGCCATTAAAAAAATTTTGGAGGGTTAACAAGATTTAAAACGAACACTAAACGATTCCCCATTAAAGATTTCTTGTGGTGATGTACGTGCACGCTATCATTTAAATGCTGTTACTGTTGTGGCGTTCGTAAAACATACAACATTTTAAATTGTAGGAGGCAAACAATCAAACAAATTTGGAATTTTAAAGCTAAAAAAAAAATTCTGCTTTTAAAAAAACATTTGGGAGCCGTGGAGCGTCAGATTTTTTCGGCTCTGGCTCCAGCAAAAAGTGCCGCTCCACAGCTCCGGCTCCGCAAGCCTGAATAAAAGTAAAAATATTTAATCAAAATTAAACATATAAACACACATATAAAACTAATCTACATCCAATATTAAATAAATCCATCAACATTTGGATAAACTGTGAATCTTTGTCATTATGGAAAAAAATTGAAGAACAAGTATGATGTAATCGTTTCTTTAAAATTGTAATGTTATTTTTCTGCTGTCATCTGTTATTCTGGATAATCTGTAGTAGTCAAAGTCAATTATATTTTCCAACTACAGTCGATTCCGCTTAATTGGGATACATCGGGACCGAGGCTTTTTGTCCCAATTAAGCGGCTGTCCCAATTAAACATACAAATTTACTATTGGCTTCTTGGTTTGGTTTCTTTGAGATTTGTCCCAAATAAGCGGCTGTCCCAATTAAGCGGTGTCCCAATTAAGCAAAATCCACTGTATTTGATATCCATATATATATTTTTTTTTTTGAGTGTTGAGGACGAATGAGGGTGTACAAATAGTTGGTTCAATATTGACGCTACTTTCACTATTTTATGATAAATTATTTCAAATATCAAATATTATTTGACTCAAGAAAAAGCTTAAAGCTTCTATAATTGAATAGATGATCAGTTTAAATAAAAACACTGCTGTGTATCGTTTTTATGCTACTGGTTAAATCAGTAGTAATATCAGTTGATCGTAAACTTAGTAAAAATATGATAAATCAGTATAAATAAAAACAAATACAGCAAAAACCAGAAGTTACATTCAATTAAAATAAAGCTGAATAGTAGTTTTGCATTTTAAAATCATTACTTAGCAAATTTTCCCAGTTGTTTCATGAATTCCAATATTTATATCATCGGCCACTGACAGTAGTTTGTGGGCAAAATTGAACGAGTTGTCAGCCACTCCCAGCAGCCTGTGACGCTGAATGTGTTTTTTTTTTCATATAAACCAAAAGAACTAAAACTAAAAATCGCTATTCTGTTTTCCAAAAAAAAAAAAACACAACTGAAAAATGCAGCTCATTTCATACTTAGCACAACCTTCAATGTCTCACACTGAAGTAACTAAGATATGCTTGATTAAAATATTAAGTCGTTAAGTTATAAAACTAGTTTAATTAAAAGGAGGAGGGTGAATTATGCCTGGCATTTCTATTTATTAAATAATAACTAAAAAAAAACACAGGATTCCCATATCTGTCAATTGATTTGCAAATAGTAAAAAATACCATTCCTGTTAGTGTTAGTTATATGTTTTTCAGACCATTCTTTGACAATAAAATAGACATACTAAAATCAGATTCAATAAAAACTTAAATTTGGAGATTAATGGATAATAATGCAGTCCCTGAAAAGGGGCGGACTGTTGGGTGTCATTAACAGTTACTGAGTTAGCTTAATTAAGCCTTAATCAAGTTAATGTCTAGTGAATTACCAGGCCAGGCCATGAATCGTAAATGATATTTATTATGGGTAATGTTACAATTTAGAGGCAGAAATTTTTTTGATAATATTATTGATACTTTACCTCTATACAATTTTACTTCATTTACCTTAATTTAACTAAAATTAATTAAATAAACTGACAAAGTCTATGAAAACAGGAACAATATTTACAGAACCCATCCAATACCTTGCATATGCTGATGACATAACATTGATAGGAAAGCAAAGCAAGGATATAGCAAAAGCATACATAGAATTAGAAACAGCAGCTCAGAAAGCAGGTTTAACAGTAAACGAAACAAAGACTCAATATATGCTGTTACAAAGAAATGAAAAAGAAGGAAGAGAAAAATTTTTCAAAATCAGTGATAGAGCATTTGAAAGAGTAGAAAACTTTAAATACCTGGGATCAACCATAAGTGAGAAAAACGATATAATGATAGAGATAAAAAACAGAATAGAAGTAGGGAACAGAATATATTATACACTGCATAAAATACTGAAAAACAGACAGATCTCCAGAAAAATTAAAAAAACCATATACAAGACAATGATCCGGCCAGCAGTAACATATGGTAGCGAAACATGGACCATCAGCAAACAAGCAGAAAATATGCTAAACACTTGGGAAAGGAAAATATTTAGGAAAATATATGGGCCAGTAAAGGACAATAACGAGTGGAGAAGTAGAACCAATTCAGAGCTGTACGAACTGTACGAAGAACCAAATATAACAGCTGTAATTAAAATGAGTAGATTAAGGTGGGTAGGGCACATAGAAAGAATTGAAAACAACAGAGGTCCAAAAACGATTTATAAGACAACACCTAATGAGAAAAGGCCTAAAGGCAGGCCAAGAAGCAGATGGTTGGAGGAAGTGGAGAAAGACCTTAAAGCCATAGGAGTGAGAGAGTGGAGGAAGAAGACCCTGGAAAGGCTGGATCGGGAAAAGTGGAGAAGTGTAGTATGGCAGGCCAGGGCCCTAAATGGGCTGTAGAGTCAAAGGAAGAAGAAGACAAGCTCATTAACTGAATATCTAATCTACCTGCCACCTACGCTACACTGCCTCCTACACTACAGATGGAAGTTTTTTCTTAAATGAACTTATTTATTATTAGGTTATTTTTTCGAAATTGCCTTTACCTTAAACTCATTCGAACGAGCCACTGTGGCCGTTTGAACACTTAACCTAATTTAAACATTGCAAAGCAGAGCATTGGATATCGATCTACAAGTTTAGGGCTGACAGTTGAAAGACATAGTTTGTTTACAAGTTATTTTTTGATGCACTGGCCTGGCCTACATAACGACCGATCAGAAAACATCTTTAGTGGCTAGAGTGACACCCCTTTAGTTTGAAGCTTTCAAAACACTTTTTAGTTTCTTTTAGTAAACTATGATTTTTGTTAGATTAAGGGAATAGCGATGAAAGGATTAGAACAATAATCCATAAATATTCTTCTATATTTCCATTTTTGTTACTTTTTTTGCTTTTCAATATTAGCTCATTTTATTTAAAAAAAAATAAATTAGTTAATCAAAACTAACTTATAAATTAATCATATTCATGATACGCACTTGTTACGGGACCGACCGTGTCCATCATATTAGGGTATAAGGAACATGACATATATAAATTTTTTTTTTCAGGGATAGGGTTAGGGTGTGGAGCAATATTATCTACGGCTGGTACCCGGGTAAAAAAAATACGGAAACCGAACGGTCGGTCCCGTAACAAGTGCCTTCATGATAATGCATAAAAATGATAAAGAAATATCTCTATCTGGTAGGCCTACCAGAATCAGTTCTATATATGCCACTGTATGGGCAGTTGTATTTTCAACCACCTTGTCTTTACACATTTTGCATTTATTTTAGTCGGTACATTCCACGTATTGTCAGGCTTTTAAAAGTTATTCACAATTCTCTTTTCTTATTTGGTTGCAGCCACCAATGTTATGAATAAATTTCTCTTTAACAGAAGTCGGGACGGGCCTGAGGTCACTGAGGATTAAAAGTGAGACTTTTCAAAACAAATTAGGCACTTTTTTAAAGTTTGCAAATATGTCTTTATCTTTCTTCATAAGATCATTCATCCCAGGAAACATATACAAATGTAGTGTGGGCTTTCTAAACAGTATACTCTAAATGACTTGCCTCAAACCGCTTCTATTACTATGGCCTGCAGTTGACTCAGAAACATTCATAAGAAATCTTCAAAACTAAAAAAACAAATTTTGAAAATGAAAATTCTTCTTTTTGATTTTGGGTGTTATCCTTATACCATTTCATTAGATGAAGTGTTATGTTAACATATAAATAGGATCAGATGCAGCCCTCCACTTAGTACAACTCTCTCAAAATGGTCCCCCAGTGTTACAGATCCCTAGTCTATATAGTCTGCATAGTGTAACTGTTACTTTAACTCTCGCTTTACTAACACCAACTCTTTCCATATCTCACCAGTGTTTGCTTATTGGTCAGTTTCACAACCACACCCACTCACTCATCCGCTGTCAGTTCATTCCCCCCACCTTTCACTACCCTTACATTACAATTCATACTACAGTTCATTCAAGTATCCCACAAAAGTCACTGTAAATCTATTTAATATTCTAATAGAACTGCTCGATTGTAAATGTTTTAAAAATATATATTTGGATTTATTTGCTATTCGTTAATGGTGACATCATATAGTTCACAATATTCATTTTAATATTAATAGCTCTCACTATATCACTACTAGACCCCTCAGCCGCCATCTTAAGCCGCCGTAAGCTGCCACAAAGCCTGTAAGCTGTAAGCCGCCACAAAAAAATGTTAAGCCAAGCTACCAAAAACTTTTCTAAGCCGTGGGAGATTCGGAATTACTAATTCATTTTAAAGCGATTACGAAAATCGCATCCAAAAATTATATAAAACATTTTTTTTATATTATTATTAATCTTTTTTTTACGCTGCCATTGCCAGCATGGTAGGGTGTAGTGTGCCTACCACACCAGCACTGTTGGCGGCGCAGATGCACATCTGCCATCCCTACAGAGCGGCGGGGTGAGTGTGCCCGCTATCATCTGCCAGGATGGCAGAAAGATAGGTTTTATTCCTTGCCCAAAACTGGCCAGACCAGCAGGGTGCGTGTACTGCTGATCGGCCAGAATGGCAAGGCGAGGGGTTTTTCCTGCCACTCGGACAGGGGAGGGTGTAGTGTGCCTGTACCCTCAGCCCGAAATGGCAGGCTGCGCAGGTGTGCTTGAGTGGGACAGAGTGGAAGGGTGTTATGTGCCGACCACATCCGTCACCACCGCCAGCTGTGAATACTGCGGTCTCGGATAGTCCTCATTGACCACAGTACCACCACCCTCGCAAGAAAGAAGGTTTTTTTTCCTGACTAGAGAACCCCAATGATCTATCCCTTGTAGATCATGGTATGTCTCTCAGGCCAGGATGGAGTGATCATATGAATATCATGCCAATATTTCTAAATGAAACTCTCCAGCACACGTGAATTTAATTGACTAAGATAATCAATTATAAAAACCACTGATTACTTCAGAGACATCGTGAAAAATTTTGCAAGTAGCATAATATAATAACACTTGAAATCTAACTCATTTTTTGTATTTTTACATTTTTTTAAAAATTGGTTCTTAATTTAATTAAAATTTTTATTATTTTTAACACAAATCTTTATATTCATTTTTTATATACAATAAATTAAAAAGTATTATTTATTTATTTCAAAATTGTTGTTTGTATGACTAGTAAAAGTATAGTACATAAATATTTTGGCAGTTACCTCCCTTATAAAAAAATATTGGTGATACCCAGTGTGATTGTTGGGATCCGGCTTTCAACAGGGTTGCTAGGTATTTTCCTAAGCCATGGCTTAAGCCGGCTAGCCAGCCATAACAATTCTAAGCCAGCCATCATCAGTTCTACGGCGCGGCTGAGGGGTCTAATCACTACTGACCCTTTTCACATCATTGTCTGTTCATCAGTCTTTTACATACACATGCAATCCCTGTTCTTATTTTGTATTGTCTCTCCCTCCACTGTCTTCCTCCATAATCTATACTCTCCTATTCTATATTCCTTTCTCCTTCGCTCTATTCTTTTTTCTTTCCCCATCAAGAATTCTGCATTATGTCCCTTCCTCACTATTCTTCCCCATCCCCCCAAATACTCTGTTTTTCTCCCTTCTGTCTATTTTATATTCTCAACCCCTTTCTTTTCTGTATCTCCCCTATTCTGTATTCTCTTTCCAACTTTTTACACCTCTTTGTCTTTGTAATTTAAATAAAAAAAAAGAACTTTTTTTTACCAGTAGATTTGTTTGTTTACATACACTTAAATCAAGCAAACACAGTTACAATATTAATAGTAGAAAGGCCAGATAAATAAAAGGAAATGTCTATTCATTTTTGAAAAATCTAAATTGGCTAGTTCCTGTTGGTTTAAAAGAAAAATATTTAGACAAAAGTATTTAATGGTCATCTATGGTAATTACATCATTCAATAAATAATTGTTTCAGTATAGTAATGATATTAGGCATCTTTGATATTGTTCATTCCCAGTCAAGCCGTTTAATAGCTGTTAACTCGCTTAAAATAATCCAAGTTACAATCACAGTCCAATGTTGCCATTGGTTATCTGTCATAATGTTATTTCTTCAAGCATTAGCCATATGTATTCTACCAGGTTGATTTCCGGTTGATATTAACACACTTGTCACTAGCAGCCCATTGTTCACAGTTTGTTTCTCTTTCATAATGCTGTCATACACAGAAGTGTTGTAATGTTTGTTAATAAACTTTTTTTTTGATGCATGACCCACAACCTTTCCAATCTGCATACAGTCCTCAACCAAGCCTGTTTTATAGTAAATACTTACAGTTTATGCTATAGTTTTTGATCAGCTGCATGCTCTAGCTTGCCAGTAAATATTTATAGTGGTATTTTGGAAATATTTGGTATATTTTTAGTATTTTCTATTTTGATTCACAGTTAATGTTGTTTTACTCCTAACGATTATCATGAGCATGACTGCTAAATGATTTAGAAAAAAATTTTATGGGCAAAACTTAAATACATGTTTTTTTTTCTTTCTTTCTTTAAAAATGTAATTCTTATTTTTAAATTATAATTTAATATAATGCTTATTTATATTTATAAAATAAAAATCTTTTACAGATACAAAATATATACATATATAAATGGCTGATGTAAATGCTCCAGTAATCAAGCGTCTTGATGAAACTGTGGTCAACAGAATAGCTGCTGGAGAAGTGATTCAGAGACCTGCAAATGCTTTGAAAGAGATGATTGAGAACAGGTATAAAAAATATATGTTAGTCTATTTAATTTTTTTTAATCACAGCATTAGAAATATTTCATCATCATTTCAACCAGCAACAGCAGGCTTTAAGAAGTTCAATAAGTTCTGTTTACCTCTGTATTTTATCAGACTGAAAGGTAATTTGTAACAATAATTGGATTTAAGTGTGAAGAGTTTGAACCCTTCAGAGCTTTTTTTTTTTAAGTTCTGTAAACCTCACACTTCCCACCATTGGAAATTGTTGAGTAGATTTTAAATATACAAATACATGTAATTAACTATGTAATTTCAAGAGTATCTTAAGAGATCAAAGTGAAACCTCAAACTTTTGAATGCATCATTCTTTATCTACATTCTGTATATATATATACATGTATATATGTGTGAGAGAGAACAATTATAGCCAAGTTTTGATGGAAAATACTTACTCCAGTGATGATATGTAATAAATAGAATCCCCAATTAACAAATCCAGGATACCTGTTTAGTTTTCAGTTATGAACTATAGATTTAACATTAAAAGAAGGAAGAAAAGAAATGCTCAGAGGAAGTTGGAAGGATAACATTGAAGAATGAACATGCAAACTATTTTTTCTGACATCAAAATGACATCTCTGCAACCCCAACAGCTTCTGATAAAAGAAAATTAATAAAAATTAAAAAAAAAATTGAAATAAAGCTAAATATTTCAAATTCATTAGCATAGTATACAGAAAGTTTGTGTTGTTTTTTCTTAAGCTAATTTTTTTAATTCAATTTTTCTTAGCTTAGATGCTGATGCAACTTCTATTCAAATTGTTGTTAAACAGGGTGGACTAAAAATGTTACAAATTCAAGATAATGGCTGTGGCATAAGGGTTAGTTATTCAGTCATAAGATATTTGTAATTACATTGATATGCAATTAATGAATAATTTTTTTTAGCCTTTTTAAAGTATAACCCAAAAAGTGATTTGATGTTTAATTTTCTAGTTCTTAATGCTTAATTAATATACACTATTATATATTGTATAAGTCTGTGAAAATTCTCCATTTGTTATAATCTCTTATATATCACTTCCTGTCACATAAAATGTTTGGAGAGAAAAGGGCAATACACTTATTACAGTGATCTAGTTAACTTAATCCTTTAATAAATATTAGCTCAATTAGTACAAAGTCCTTTAAAGAAATACCTATTTGTTCTCACAACTTATGTATAATCATTTACTAACCATGTCCATAAACCAAAACTAAACAATAATAAGACCATGTCCTCTGTTCAACCTGAACTATATCTGTACTCTCGCACACATCTTTCACACAGGCCCAGTCACACAAGCATACACACACAGAATACAACTGAGTCTGTCTCCAGTCTGTCTGTCAGCTAACCTTGTTCGACCAAACATACACACACAGTCACCTTGTGACACTTTCATTTATTGGATTTGTAAGGCTTAGGTGTTGTTGTTTTTTTTTTGGATGTTTTGAATTTTTTCCCACTTCTATTTCTAACAGAAAGAAGACATGGAAATAGTTTGCGAAAGGTTTACTACTAGTAAACTGCAACAATTTGAAGATTTAAACAACATTAGTACATATGGCTTTCGGGGAGAAGCCCTCGCTTCTATAAGTCATGTAGCTCATCTTACTATCACAACAAGAACAGCTTCATCAAAATGTGCTTATAGGTAGTTTAGAATAATCTATTTTGATTTATGGTTAAATTGCATGTATATTATTTTGAACTTTGAGCCGTCTATCTGCGTCATTATCAAATATTCTGAGATAATAACAGTTTATGAATATTTTTTATGAATATTCAATTCTTTATATAAAAATAGTAATCTAATCTATTTTTTTAATAAAATAGACTGGTTGTGATGAAATCAAATCTCATCGTAAGTCTGTAATTGAGATTGTAAATCTAAAAGTTTTTATGAAAGATTTTATTGATAATATGTTACTATTGGTGCCCATTCCTTTTTATGCATATGTGAAGCAAAAGATAAAAAGAAATTATCTAAGTATTTTTATGCGAAAAATTATTCTTTCTTTACATAAAGAGATTTCCTTTTTGTTTAAAATTTTTTTTAAATTAGGTTTGATCTCTATCTCTTTTACAAGAATTAAATAACCATTTTTTTCTTTGCCTTTTAACTTCTAAGAAATATATTACTTTGCTTAAATAGTTGGTGTGGTTTTTCTAGCATTAGAAAGTAGATTTTAAAAGAACTTACATTTGCACATTTTTTTCATCAGAGGTATTTACTTAGATGGAAAGTTAAAAGAGCCAGTTAAACCTTGTGCAGGAAATGTGGGTACTCAAATAACAGTAAGTTATTGATATTTTTTAATAGAATATCTAGAAATATGGGGTGGGAAGAGTCATTTTTTTCTTTTTTCTAAATCCATCAGAGTACCAGATATGACAAATAGTGGGGTTACTGTTTGATGTAATTTACTGTGTATGAGAGTGTGATAGCTTGGTGGCTATTAGGTTGTGATTTATTTTATTCACATATCTGAATAATATGTATTAAATATCTTGTTGTGGTTGTATCATTACATATTGTAACATATTGTAATCAAATTTCAGGCGGAAGACTTATTTTATAATATATCGACAAGACGTAAAGCCTTAAGAAGTCCAGTAGAAGAATATGCTAAAGTTGTAGATGTTGTTAGCAAGTAGGTCTAATTTTTTGTTTATCAATTTTCTCAGTTTTTGTTGTTATACTTTATGTTTTTAAATGACTTCCCATTTAAAAGTTGAACATTATATAGACGGTTTATAGCACTCTCTACTATTAAATTAAAAAAGTCACAGATGATGCCTATTAACAGAAAATAGTCTTCTTAAACTTACTATTTTGTCAGATAGATCAATTTTAAGCTCTTTTTATTTCAGATATGCTATTCATAATTCTAAAGCAGGATTTACACTTAAAAAGGTAAGCATCGACTTTTAAATATTTTTCATATTTCATTAATTACAAAATTTAAATTATTGTTAATATAAAGCTAGGTACATATTTTTAGATTTCTTTTTTTTTTGCTTTACAGCAAGGAGAAAGCATGGCTGATGTTCGAACATCACCCAATTCTAACTATGTCGATAACATACGTGCAATTTATGGAGTGACTGTTAGTAGGTTAGTTTTGCAATGACTCCTTTTTTTCAATTTAACAGTGCTATTTAAGAATAATACTTTTTAAACAAGAATCATTTTCATTTTGGAATCAATATTTGTATTATGTTAATAGTTTGTGATGAGATATGGCAATACAGGGTCTTGGGGGGGGTGGGGGGGGGGGGGTATATAAATTCTATAATAAACTGGGATTTGTATATGATTATTGCTGATTCAGAATGTGTGGTACACACAATTTTTGCTAATATAGAAATCTAATGGCTTTTGAAGATTTTTTTGAACAGAAAAAATTGAACATATAAAATCTATTAACAATATTATTAAGAAAATTGTTTGCTTTAACTTTCAGAGAACTTATTGAAGCTAAACATGAAGATCAAAAACTAGGTTTTAAAATGTTTGCTTTGATAAGCAATGCAAATTACTCTGTCAAAAAGTCAACATTTTTACTTTTTATCAACAGTAAGTATTATTTATTATTAGGGAAACCTTTTCATATCAATCAGTAACTAATTTGCAATGGGGGGGGGGAAATTACTATTTTAATAATAATCTACCGAAATATAAATAATGAAAACTGCAAAATACGGTTTTTCTTTAGTTTATATAGTACATGTATTTTAGTAATTAGTAAGTAATGTTCCTTTAGTCCAAAAAGGGCCAGATTGCCAGATGAAGTGTAGAATTCATCTGTTTCTATAGCCATGTTATAAAAAAGGATTATGTGGCTAGCACATGCCCAGCTGCCTTTACATCTCCAACTAAAGTTGGGTATTCATTAAGCTGGGGTAGGCTTCGGGGACTTTAACCAGTTTTCACCTGTAAAGAACCCATTTACAAGTTGGTTGAAATAAATCCAGCACTAGTAACAATTTAAGCCAGAAATTTTCAGTTAAATCTCTGTGATTGCTACTATTCCAATTCCACCACACCATCTCACTAGTTGAGTGTAAATAAAGAAAATATCTCCCATGTTACAATAAATTAAGATTACAAAAGATCTGATACTTGCCAAAATGTTATTAAAATCTTTTTTCACATCCAAAACCATTTTAAGACTTTTAGCATATATAATATGTTCTATTCAACAAATGCCAACAAGTTATTGTGAACATTGTTAAGATTAAGCGAATTGGGACCAATAGATTAACATATTAGGCTACCTTCATTGCTGGGTACTGCAGCTTACAATTACATTTCTACTTGGTCAATCACATAAAAGTAATCTAGGGTTGGAAATGTAACTATTTTTTCTCTAACCCACAGTCATCTCTTTTGAAACATAGGTTATAGCCTGTGTACTGCTGCGTTATTCTCACTTTTTAAGGTACTTCACATTTTTCCCAATATTTGTAAAAGGTACTATAAAGTATAAAATTCAAATAATCAGTCTTTGTTGCACTCCGTAAAATATTTAATGAAAAATAAATTCCCAAAAATTTATTTTGGTCACATTTACAGCGAAAAAAGAGCTTAAAACATGCATGTCTTAAGAGATGATAGCAAAAAAAAAAAAAAAGCTTTGTATAATTCAAATTAATTACTAAAGAGTTATTTGATTTTTTTTTTGCATCTGTTTGTTTAATTACATGTATGTTTCAATTGGTTTTATGCAGAAAAATTAAATGAGCATAGATAGAAATCATCTATTTGGAATTAGGGTTTGATATATGAAATAACTCAGGAATTCATATGGAATTTCCACTTGAAAAAAGTGTATGAACCCTGAAATCCTCTTGGGTAGCCAACATAAGTTCAAATGGATATATTTACTTTAATGCTGACTTTATTATTCGGGGCTATTGATGTATGTTCTATTACAATTTATACATGTGCCTTTTCAAATCTTGAAGATAGTGAAACCTTTCAATTTTCTATTTTAAAGCGTCATTTTTTAACAATATTAATAATCAAGGCATTTAGCAAGTGCCTTTTATTAACAATATTAATATTTAAAGCATTTAGGAATTGCATGTTAATACAAGCCTGTAAATTTGTCTTCTTGTTTGAAAAGGGGCACCCTCTTATAACAACCCATGAAGTCTACTGCTGATTCGAAACATTATTTAGATAATGTTTATCCAACATGCACAAAATGTGCAGTAGGTTTGGATACACTAAGGGTTTATGATGGTTCCATAATAAGACTGTGATTCAATTTTACCATTTCACCCCAAAGCCTTTGAGAGTTTCTTTACCGGACATTTTAGTTAAGGCATGTCTTAGTGTCTAGTAAATAAAAAAATATCATTATTCTGAAAATAATAAGACTAATCTTTCTAATTTTTGTCAAAAAAATATTTTTCAGCTCTCAAGTTCATGAGTAAAGAAAATTACTACTTTTTTTTTTTTTCAACATGACAACTTTTCAGAACAAACATTAATAAGATATTATTTCCTTTATTTTTGTTAGACTGCAACATAACTCAGTAGAAACATCCCTATCACCATTACAAAGACTTATTTTAACTTCTTGATTATTAATTAAAATTATAAAATTGTCATACTGTTAATGAAAAAAAAAGCACTTAAATGTGGATAAGTCTTTGTTATTCACTTAAAAAAATAAATCTGATATTGTCGCATTATTTTTATAATTGAGAAACTTGTTTACATAAACTGTAAGTTTATAAAAAAAATTTTCACAGACAGATTGGTGGATTCCACTGCTATAAGGAAAGCCCTAGACACTGTATATCAGGCTTACTTACCTAAAGGAAGTCATCCATTTGTTTATTTAAGGTAATTGTATTTCCACATAGATTTACCCCATTGTTTCTATATTTTTAAAAGACAACTTTAAAAATACCATGTAGATCTACGGGTAACTTTATGATGGGAAGCAAATGATAAATCAGAGCTCCGCAACCAGTGGACGGTGATGCACACTGTGCCACAGCAAAAACTAAATACTTAATACATGTTGTTCTTATGAATGACATCACAGACAGTGGTTTTGTATGTAGAGAAAAAAATAAAAGTAAGAAAGAAATCATAAAATATATAAAACGGATGTCACTATCTTTTTGGTACAATGAACAAAGGCTAGAAAATAGTAAACCTAATCAAAAACAAAAGCCTAATATAAACACTTTTGTATGCATTAAAGTCGGCACAAGACATAGTTCTGTCTGTTAATTTTCTTGATGCAAATTACTGGCTAGGACATCTGAAATCCTCCACACAATTTATAAATATCTAATTTAATTAGAACAGCTTGAAATATGTAAACATCACAAAAGTCATTAGATAGCTAAACTTACACACATGGCTCCACATGACTGAACTAAATATAAAAATATAAAGGGGAAAAAAAAACTTTGTGACCTGTGTTTACAAGTTAAATTGTTGAAATGTTTCCAAAAATCAACAGAAACTCTTTATACTACAGAAGTATGAATGTTTGTATTTTACTATTATCACAATTCAGTATTGTTGGTTCTAAAACCGTTTGAAATTAATGCTGTAATATCAAGTGAGGCATCCTCTATAATCACTTGCAATGAATTTCAGGAATGAAGAAATGATGGAACTTGTGAGATTATACTTCATAGAGTTCCACTAAATGAGTTTTGGATTTCTTTAGAGATGAATTTAAACAAATTTCTAAATCAACTATTCAAAATATTCCTCAATTCTGCAATTTCTATTCATAAAAAGAAAGTTTTTAGTCATTGTTGCATATTAAAAAATTATAATCAATAATTTTTTAATAGACACTTATGCAGATGAGTCTAATTTACAAAGGTCATGCTCACACAACAATCACACTATAATAGACATACAAAAGTAACATTCATTTTTGTTATATATATTACAATAAAAACATACATGTAAATTTTTTAATTAATTCTAAATCTCTATAAGGGGCCATTCAAAAAAATTATATAAAGTCAAATGATTTGAAAGATTGCAGCAAGTTTAAAAAGGTTGGAGAGCACTGTTGTACGCTACCTATTAGGAAATTTAGAATAACATTAAAATTTAGTATTGCCTTTAATAGTCTTTTATTTTCTAAAATTTATCTTCTCATTTTGGAACATTTTGCAAATATGTACATTTTATGGTACATCTAATATAATTGGATTGTTCTATATTTTCATATCTTATACTCTGTATTTTAGTTTAGATATCACCCCTCAAAATGTTGATGTAAATGTCCATCCAACAAAACACGAAGTTCACTTTTTACATGAAGATTCAATCATTACAAAAATACAAGCAGAAATTGAAGCAAAGTTATTGGGCTCAAATACATCAAGAACATTTTTCACACAGGTAATTGATTTTACTATAGTGATACAAAAACATTGCATATCTAATTAAGTAAAAAAATTAATGAGTCTATAAAGCATTCGTCAATTTTCCCATTTTTGTGTACTCTAGGCAATGTTACCACTAAAAGCAGCAGAGGAATCTAAAAATAAGCTGGAGAATATTGATGGTAATTAACTGTGTAAAATGATTTGCTAATGAATATTATTTATTTAATGTACAATAGTCATATCGCTTACGGCATTATTTTTCATTCAGTCATAATTTTTTTCATTAATATTAATTTTCAAAAGCTTTTAGAGTTAGACGGATATAAATCAGAAAATATTACAGTAAATGGCCTTATTTTAATATTCGCTTCAAAACATACTTTTAAGATAAGTCTGTTTTTTTTTTATAAATATATTTGTTTTATATAAAAAAAATTGTATTTTGGTTAGGTAGCAAAACAGTTCGTGCTAATGAAGTGGTGAGAACAGACAAAAAAGAACTTAAACTTGATGCTTTCTTAGGACCATCATTTTCTGCAAGCTCAAGTAAAACTGTTGTAAAAAATCTCAGGTAAGCCACTCAAGCCACTAACTTTTAATTTATCAATAAGAGATAAAAATAACACAAATGGAAATAAGCCTTAAAGCCGATGTGGGCAATGGCAACACAGACTTGAGTTCATTATATGGACTGTTCATCATTATACATTGTGTGAGATAATTTTAATAAATACAAGACATGTGCAAAAGTTCAGCAATACTAAAGCTTTTAGACGTTTTAGCTTAGTGGAAACTATTGAAAATATCTTAACACAATGAGGTTTAAATTTTTTATAATTATTTTCAAATTATAACAGTGATCAACAAAGTAAGACAGATGAAGAAAAATGTGATGAGAACTTAAGCCAACAAAAAATGAACAGAAGAGAAATCAAATTATCTAGTGTACTACAGCTTAGACAAGAAATTAAAGATAACTCAAGTGAAAGTAAATATGTTATATTTGTGTATACGATTAGCCTATTAGCGTTTTTTTCAATATATAAGTGTTTTAAACAATCCATACAGAAAAAGGACTAACCTTTTATTATAAGCTGTTTCCACTGAGTCCTTAACAATATTATTGTGTGCAGTGTAAATCATAAAATATTTTATCTCTGTATTTGAATTATGCCTGGTATCTGTATTGACCATTAGCTGAAAATGCCTTGTCACTTGTAGCATCAAGATATGTTAATTGCTTTCTAACTTTCTACTGGAGATTTAAATTATACTTCTGTTTATTAAAATAAAAGACTATGTATTGAATGTGGTTTATAATTATTCTTAATATAATATTCTTGAGTTATAAGAACTAATATATCTTTTTAATTTTTCCTTAAAACCGATTTTTTAATCTACACTTTTTGTCAGGCATTCAGGAAATATTAAAAAATTATTCTTTTGTTGGATGTGTTAGTGAAAGTCATGCATTAATTCAGCATAACACTCGTCTTTATTTAACCAACACAACAACTTTAAGGTAGGTTTATAATCTTTAATGTAGATTTGTAATTTAAGTTTTATCACTTATAATGTTCCTAAGGTGTAAAACAATGTCAAATTAAAAAATAAACATAACAGAAATTTTTTTTTCCAGCAAACATTTGTTTTATCAGATAATGATTCAAGATTTTGGCAACTTGGGAATTTTCAGGCTGTCTGTAAGTTTACTTTTAGTAAACTCTTTATTCTTTACATATACATGTAATTCAAAATAACAACCCAATAACTGAAATACTTTTTAGCAACCATTGTGCTCATGTGAATAAACACTTTTTGTGTGTGTGTGTGTAATTACATGAGATTCATAACATACATTTTTTCAATTACACTTAATTTAAAATAATAATATAATTGTTCCTTGTTTTTTCCATTTTAAAAAAACCATGCTGTTAACTATATTTAGAAATTTATTGATATAAAAAAAGCAGCCATTAAGTTTGTCAATTTACTAAAAATAATTTTAATTAACCAAAAAAAATTTTGGTTAAACATTGTTTTTGAAAACAGCAATAAAATTAATTTTCTTTAAACAAATACTTAAATTCTCCTACCCAATACTTTGAAATTTTTTCATATATTGAAAATGTTCTACAGATATTGAAACATTTTTTATTTGGAATATTTCTAAGAATAAAATTTATTTGATATACGGGTACTTTATGAACATTTTACAGGAACCTGCATCCATAAAAGAAGTGATCCTGCTGGCTTTAGATTGTGCTGCCTCTGGATGGTCCCCAGCAGATGGACCTAAAGAGGATATGGCTGATTATGTTGTGACTTTTCTAACATCAAAAGCTGAAATGTTACAAGATTATTTTAGTATTGAGATTGAGGTACGGTTTATAAATGTAAGCTTCTGTATGTATTAAATCTGTATGTTCATATATAAAAATTGTAATATTTGAATAAATCATTGGACTAAAAATAGTGAACACAAGAATAGTAGATCATCAATTTAGACACAATTATTGTAAATTATTGATTAAATGAAATTAATACTTTTTCAAACATTTTAATAATTTTATCTTTATAAAGCACTATCTTGATTTTAACGAAAAAAAACAATTACTGTTACATCCATAACAATTTACACTAAGTTATAAGTGTTGATGGTTAAAACGTAATTTGTGACTATGAAATGTAGATTTTTCTACACAATAGATAGATGTGAATTAACACAAATTTCTTTTATAGAAATGTTTCAAGTTTCACATGGCAATCTGATTTCCCTCATAACGCCAGGACACTGCTAGTATTAATTACAGTTGATTTATTATTCTATCCCCTTATTTAAGATTTTTTTATATACACATCATTTTAAATGATTGAAGCAATTTTATTAAGGGATTTCTATGTTAAAATAAGTATATGATTGTTGCATTATCAATACATGTATTTGTTCATTGTAGCCTTATTACATCAGTTTCTGCTGTAATACAGATGTGAGAATTATATCATCACTTTTCTAATGAACAGTCCAGTAGATTTAAATTCCACCTGAGCAGTTTTCACTTTGTTTTATTCTAATTATTCAGGATGGTCATTTGTTGACTCTGCCAATGTTAATGGAGAACTATGTACCATCTTTAAATGAACTGCCTTTGTATATTCTTCACTTAGCCACTGAGGTTTGTGCTTTTTATGTAGTAAAAATATAATCTTTAGGTAACACTTGTTGTCCTATATCTCAGCAAAAGTGTATTTTTAAATAAGAATATATTTCTGTCATACAAAAATACCACTATATTCTACATACTATGTCTTGAAAAGAAGTAGATATCCCATAAACTACTTTTAGGATAGATTTCTTTTTATTTTACATCTTTTACCACATTGTTCTCTAATGTTGGTTACTTAGTGTCATTGAACTTGAATTTCTTTAATAGATTGTATTTTGTTTGTTTATAAATGTGTGAGACTATTTTTCTTTAACCATTTGTTGTTATGAAAATTGACAACTTCAATAAACAAGAGAAGAGTTGAAGCACAACATCATTCTTACTAAGATACAATTATTGATTAAATCAGGGATGGGCAAACTACGGGCCGCATGCGGCTTGTCTGAGTATACTGTGCGGCCCTTATGCATGCATATGTTTGTATTTTAAAATGTAATGTGCACGTGTAACAGAGTGTGAATGTGAAATAAAATGACAAATACAAGGTTACTATCTTTAATTCATATTTTCATAGGTTGTAAATTGTAATTGAAGTAGACAAAATATATATGCGGCCCGCCAATAACAATCAAGTTTTAAATGTGGCCCTTTGTAGAAAATGACTGGATTAAATGACTTGAATAAAATGGTATCTTTGAAAAATGAACCACAGTTACAATTAGATTGTTAAATCCTAATCGTACAGCCGTACAAAAGTAAGAAACTGCACCCCACTACACAGTAATATACTGTCCTGATGACACAGATACTCACAACTTCTACCTCACACTCCGTAGAACATATGATGATTACAAAAATAGTTCTCAATGTGATAAATCATACATTACAACAGAGTCAGGTCTGCATCATCACACTCAAAAACAGACACAATAGCAGGCACAAATATGTTTTATAATTTTAGAATTGTTTTGATTTTAACAATTCTTCCCAAATACCAGCATTGACTGGTAAATTATAATTTGTAATGGACGAAATGTAGATGTTCATGTACGCATTAGGAAGGTGGCGTCATTTAGCACAAATTTATTTCCTATAACAAGCCCGATCCCGCTAATGGTGTTGAGTATAAGCATTAGAAATGTTATAAGTGTCACTATGACTTCCTGGGCAACACCAGGTACACTGCTATTTGTGATAAACCTTCTTGGTGGAAAAAAAAATCGTCTAAGACTTTAAAGCATTTTTTTTTCTCTGATTAGGTAAATTGGGACTCTGAAAAAGAATGCTTCCAAAGTTTTTGTGAACAAACTGCATATTTTTATGCCATTAAAAAAAGTTATGGAGCTTCTGGTGAAAAAGACAGAAGGGTAAAAGTTTATTAATGAATACATTTTTAAAGTTTAGTTTTATGGTTAAGCCTGAAAAGCTGTATTTGGATTTAGAGCTTGCAAACTAAATAATGTTGAAATATAAAAAAAATCTATTTAATTTAATGTTGTAAAGCTGTTTGTACAAATCTTTATCATTACTATTTTATAATTAACCTCTCTACTATAATAACAGAACTCTGAGGATGAATTAGCGGACAGAAAAGCTTGGAAATGGACAGTTGAGCATGTTTTGTATCCAGCTATGAGGCAAATGTTACTTCCACCCAAATGTACCGAACAAGATAGAAGTTTTGTACAGTTGGCCAATTTACCTGACTTGTACAAAGTCTTTGAACGTTGTTAAAAAAAATCTTAAAATTTTGTATGTCATTTGTTTTCTTAAATAAAATCATTTAAAAAAATGAATTTCTATTCTATTAATTTTCAAACATTCTGATTGCACATATTTTAATTTACTATGTTCATTTGAATATTGAACATTGTTCTACAGACAGTTTGACATGCTTGCTTTACAGGATGCTTGTTAAGTCCTGTGAGGGTCACACTTTATTTGAGGTCTGAATAGAAACCACTTATATATATATATAACACAATCACCTATTGCAAAGGAATTTTATAGCAGATAATTTTACCTAAATGGGCGTTTAAGGGCAGTGGCCAATTAAGTGTTAAGGTTGGACCTCAATGGCAGTTGCCGTGGCAACATGACAAAAAATTGGCTCACTAAACTGATTGCAACATAACATTAACAACTTCAATACACATATTAAGATTTGTTATAGAAAAAGAATCTGCCCATCAGTTAACAATAAGGTGATTATAAAAAATTTTAAAAATTGATTTTGGCTATTTAAGGTATTCTTTGTTTAACATGCACTTGAAACCACACCAGTTTATTATACCTCCTTCAAAGCATTTTTAATGTTGAAATACTTATTACATGTATTTATATTTGATAGAATTTTTTCTCCATTCTATTTGAAATCAAGGCTCATAATAAGGTTAAAATTGCTAGTGGCAAAGCATGCTTTTATATTCAAAGATGTGGGCAAAATATAGAAAAATACTCTTTTATTTAAATAGCCAGGCTTACAATAATAAAAAAAATGCTTTTAACTTCAGATGTGTACAATTTATTTAAAAAAAAAAAATAAAGTCCATTTCTCAATATCTCAAAGACTTATGATTTAATTTTTAGTATAGAATAGTTTAAAGTGACTTAAAAGCAGTACAAAATCAGTTGGGTCTAAATTGATCTTTAGCTGACCTCAAAGCTCCCATTGTTTTTATTGGGTCAGTCTGTCCCATTTTTGTTTGCACAGTTTTCTCACTGAAATAAAAAATGGTAATTAAAATAAATACACTTATCAACATATTTATTTATTTAAATAGGAAAGATTAGGAGAAAGAAGTTTCACATTGTTAGCAATTAAAAAATATTACCAAAAAGTATTATTCTTTCATGTAAAAGCTTTCAGAAATTTTTTTTCATGAACAGATTTAATATAGCACATCTTCATCATACCCTAGGCTGATGTGGTAGTTAAGGGAACAAATGTACACATCAAAGACATTTGTCCATAACTGCCTATACTGAGGGGTTGTCTTCTAGTCATTTGTACATAGCCTTGTCCACTCTTTTATATTGACAAACCTACATTTCCACTGGAGCTCTTTGTGACAGCCTCCTTCTACAGTTCCGTGAATGGTTTTTTTGGCAAGACAATATAGCTACTACTATTTAAAATTTCCAATGAATTAATCACTCATCTTTATCTATTTTATGTTCCAAATAAATCATTACTTTTATTGTAAGATTTTTTTGTAGTCCACTATTAAGTAATGAAAAATTAATTGTAAATACAACTTATTATCAAAATCTACATGTTAAGGCTTACTGTTAAGACTTACTTTGCTATATTCTTTCCTGTAGAGATCCAAATGTGTGTGAGATCTTAGTGTAATTGGGTCATATGAGTATTAGATACAGGAGTAGAGAGAACATGTGTATGTAGGCAGTTGCTGACTAACCATGTAGATGAAATATTGGTGCGTTGTTGGGCAGAAGTCAAGAGTCGTTAGAGATTGTTAAGCACGAGGTAGTTTCGTGGACGGGGCAGAGAGAGGAGCCTAAAAAGATGTTTAGATTAGAAGATTATCAGATGGACCAGGTAGAGAAAGGCTTAAATAGGTTAATTGAAAATGGATAGTAGTAACAGTTACCATGTAGAACGAACTTTGTGTTTGATTTCTATGCTTGAGAATAGAAGTTAATATTGATGTTCTTTGTGAACTAAGACTTATTTTACTGGACTTCAGTATTCTAATCAATTTATTTCAAAATCTGGTCAATACTAAGAAAAGTGTAATTTAGTAAGAAAAGTTTATTAATACATTATCAACTAATGTATTTAACATTCATTAAACATTTACTTACTGCACTCTCATAAAAGGATTAAATAATAGCTCTTCTCTGATGGTTGAAGGAATAGTAGGTTTTCCATTTTGACGAAGTGTCTGAGATTTTAGAAATACATTACTTTTATAGATATGTTTACAGATTAATTATAATTAATTTTACTCAGAATATTATCCATTTTATATGCATTTTGTTTTATCTGAAATTATTTTTCATTTTCCAAGTGAAATATAATCATTTGAGGTAATTGTTCTAGAAAAGTTTCACCTATGATGTACTGTAAAAAAACAGTTTTAGAGACAACACATAGAATTTTTTTTTTTAATTTAGTCATTACAATTCAGTCTTTCTAACATAAATTTATGAAGAAAAATTATAATGCTTAACTTATTTAAAAAAATAAATACTATAAAATAACAAAATTAACCTTTGCAAATTCCAGTTTTGAGGTGAGATGGCTATTGTTAGGCTCCACAGTTTCAGCGAATTTTAAATTGTTTACTGTATACTCATGACCGCAATACACTTTCTTTTTTGGTTAAAAAAGATATCATTAAAAGGTGATAACTTGATTTTATTTACAATAATTAAAAAAAATATAACTAAATTTATATTGCAAATTAACTGATTCGTTAGCATTTAATTAGTATATTAAAAAATTGCCAAACCGTTTCTGGAGGCAATGTTCCAAGTATTTCTACTAAAGCTTTGTACATCTGATCAGGTGTACCTTCAAAAAATTTTCCACATCCTGCCACAAATAATGTGTCTCCTAAAAAGTAATACATGTACATGAAAAAAAAAATATGGATTTTCTGCATCCAAGAATAAGAAATATAGAACACTTCTTATCTCTAATACAATTGAACAGGTAAGCAAAATTTTAATATTTTCTTTCCAAAATAAACTCACCTGTAAAAACAGCTGAGTCAGAATTATTTGGATTTGTTACATAGTAGCAAATATGACCAGCAGTGTGACAAGGTGTAAACAGACATTTAACATTCAGATTTCCAATCTTCAAAGAAATATGCAAAAAGAAAAATAAGGTTAAAAATTTTAAGCCGCACTAAATTTTTATTTTTTTTTGACACCTGTCAATTAACTTATATTATTTCTGTGAAAAATAAATCATTATTTTTACTTTTTCAGAAAAATACTTTCTAAAAGATGGTACCATTAAAATTTAAAAGTATTTTTAACTAGGAAATATAATAGGAAATGAAAGTTCAGTTTTCTGATAAAAATAACTCTGTGCAACCCAGTCTATTTACTGGGAGCTGACATGATTCAAAATGATAAAATGTTGGAAATATGGTCCCTTGTAGAATTACCTGTCAGCTACAATTTAGAAACAAATACCGTATTTTTTGGACCATAAGACGCACATTTTTTCCTCCAGAAATGAGGGGAAAAAGTCCCTGCGTCTTATGGTCCAAATGTAGAAAAAAAAAGGTTAGGGTTAGGCTGATAACCATAATGTGTCAAAGTCAAAGTGTAAAACACTCTCCAGCCTCTTCTCTCACTACAATGCGTACCATAGATACCCATAAAACCATGCAACGAAAGCATAGAAAGTCTCTACATGATTTATGGGTACCGTATTTACCGTACACATTGTAGTGGTAACACTGAACTTTTCTGACAGCTTTTAGCCTTGTGAGAGGCTGGAAAGTGTTCTACACTGTTAATAATGGTTCTAAATGCTGCTGTTTACTCTACAGTATTGATCACATTTGTTTATGACTGTGCTGTTGGTTTTGATTACATTTGTTTATGACTGTGCTGTTGGTTTTGATTACATTTGTTTATGACTGTGCTGTTGGTTTTGATTACATTTATTTATGACTGTGCTGTTGGTTTTGATTACATTTGTTTATGACTGTGCTGTTGGTTTTGATTACATTTGTTTATGACTGTGCTGTTGGTTTTGATTACATTTGTTTATGACTGTGCTGTTGGTTTTGATTACATTTGTTTATGACTGTGCTGTTGGTTTTGATTACATTTGTTTATGACTGTGCTGTTGGTTTTTAATGCACATAAAATATTTTAGGACACTATTTGTTTCAAAATCTTAATAAAAATCTTTCAAAATATTTTTTTCTGCATTTCTCTTCTCTAAAAACTGGTGCACCTTATGGTCCGATGCGTCTTATGGTCCGAAAAATATGGTACATGTATTAAAGTTGGGAGGCTACTTTTATAACAGAAATTAGGAATAAGAGAATAATAGAGCTGGACATAATATAACAAATCACCTTTAATTCATCACCATGAGTTACTTTTCTAGAAAGTGCTTTGATTCTGGTGTCACCACCAACTACTTCAATTTTCCCAACAGAATTGATTAACTGTTCATTGCCTCCAGCATGATCCCTTAAGAATTAACAATACCTTACGTTAATATTCAAATGAAAATATATGTAGTTTACATTTGAAAATTTATGTTCTTTATATTAATTTCAAAGATGAAAATAAATTGACAGTTTCTTGCAATGACTATAATTTAAGGATTCAAAAATTTTAAATACAGTACAAGGGCAAGCCAGATACAACCAAAGAAAGATTTGCCATATCCTACTAATACCAACACAACACCCATTTTATAGTTAATTGAATATTTTTTTTACTAGTTATAAAGCAGACAAACGTGGTGCAAAACTTTCAATGATAATTCCAACTTTCACATACACTATTTTCAAATCAAAAACAATAAAAACACAGACATTGCACATTATACTTATACAAAGCTACTTCCTCTGAATTACCTCCCCTGGTTCCCATCAAACTCACCATTTATCACTCACTTCTTTATTGGAAACCCCCCCCCCTCCATTCCAGCTTCACTATGGATTTTCTTTTATATTTTAGCTTTGGAGATACACACATAGGGCGTTTTTAGTAGTAGATACGGAAGCAGGACAATCATCAACTGGATAGTCAAGAATCTACTGAAACAACTAAGCCTCATTCTGAAAAATCTATGTATATTCCAATCAAAACCACACAAGGAATCATTTGAATTATATATATTCCATAAATTAAAAAAAAATTATAAAAATGACTAGAGCTGCTGTTCGATGTAAAAAATTGATCAAAATTAAGACAAAATTAAAAAAATTATTGCAAATTAACGCACATTTTAATCGATGCAACAATATAATACATTTATTTATATTCATACTCATATGTCATTATTTCATAGCATAACATTGGCATAAAAAACAAGTCAGTTTTAATTTACAAAAGAGTTATAATTAATTGTAACAGATCCATTAAGCATTAGCATATATGTCTACTGAATTAGTTATTAAGACCAGTTTCTTGACATGTATCAATCACGTCAAGTGATGCAAGTTATTTTTTTTAATGAACAACATTGCCAAATAAGTGTATTTCTTGTAACGTAGGTTCCAAACTCATGACATATTTCAACCCCTTTTTCCTCCATCCCTGTCATATTTTGCTACACTTCACCCCATCGTCTTTTTTACCCTACCCTCCACTTCCCATCCCAAAAAAGAAATTACACATCATTTCTATCTCATATGTGTCTTTACTTTTATAAAATAATAGTATAGCCAGAAAGTAGTCACTCCCTTATTATTAACGCGTTTTTTTCTTCTTGATTTTACCCCTTCTCAATCCGGTCACATTTCTGACACACTTCGCAGCCACTCTCCCCACAAATATGACGTTACTTATGGCTTACCCAACCACCGTAACCCTCTGTCCCAAAACAATTGCACCTGTCAATCAAACTAGTAGCACGCGTCTGCAGATGTTCACTTATTGTATCGTTGAGGGTCATAAATTTAAATTAAGAAATGACAATCCTATTGTTTCAAGGTTATATAGCTGCTATGATTTTATGTAAACGTGACAGTTTCTGTGTTCAGGTGTTTTTATAGGATAAAGTTATTTACTGATTTTTTTTTCTTGATTTTTTCTGCAACTCTGAACTAACAGCATTAGGGTAAAATTGTACACATTTAGATGTTTGCATTGTAAAAATTTAATTGCATAATTTTTAATGCAACAATTATGCGTTAATTGCAGTAAATCAACAGCCCTAGTTTTTAGTTCTGTGTTTTGTCCACATTACTAGGGGTGGGGATCAATGCTCACTCTAAGCTGAGCGCGTGAGCGATCGCTCACACAAATTCAGAGCGTCGCTCATACTACACGTACGGTCGCTCACTCCGACGGACGACATCACTTAAATCGCTCACAAATTTCGGCCTCAAACAAAATGTCGCTCAGAGACAAAATTTTGTGCTCACTTCATACCACACCTTAGAGGGAACACTGGTGGGGATTTGTGTGCGAATTGCGACTGAGTGGGCGTGGGAAGAGCTACAAAGTGAAAGGAGTTTTACTTCAAATTGTAGAGTGAAATTTGGTTATTTATCGATTAGGCGGTACTCATTATTTATCGATTAGGCGGTACTCTGAACTTACAGCGTTCTGGTCAAATTAACACAGTTAGGTGTTTCGTTAAAAATTTGAATCGCAAATTTTTAATCTTGCATTAGTGCAGTTTAATCAGCAGCCCTAAAAATGACATATCTGTCCTGGAAAAATGAGGCATATGTCCAATAATTTTAAATAAACACATACAAAGTGGGATTACTTAATAATTCCTTTTAAGTTTACTATAAAACCTTAAAAGATAGTTATCTTCAAGCATAATTTCTTTACATGGTTATTTGCAGCCTAATGTTCTCAAACTATGTCAGGTTCACTCACAAACTGCTATTTTGGCTCACACACACACTGCATACACTCTCTGCCATTTTGGCTGGTGTGTAGGTACACTCTCTCTATGCCACATATAACAGATGCAAAAAAAAAAGTGTTGAAAACAAGGGGAGTGTAGCCAGGCTTGTGATGACAGTCAAAATATTAGCTTCCCTAAAGAACCTTAAGTTAAATGTCTTTCAAAACCATTCTGATAGCAAAAACCACAAACTATTGGCATAAATAAAAATCTAACCTCCATAAAAAGGAAAAAAAAAAAAAAAGCCTTTACAATATAAAGTCATGGAAACAAACAAAAAAATCTACATGATCCCCATTTTTCCCGTCTGGTACTGCCAATGGCTGTCACTCAAGAAATCGCAATTATGGGGCAAACATGAGGTTCGCAGTCTTCCAGAAAGTCACTGTGCAAATATTGTAGAACATAAGCATGAGAGCCTGACAGTACATTTGGCAATGCAGAGATCATTTAGGGACACAAACTGATGTTTTGTATTCATAAGAGGTAAACATTAGTTTTTAAAAATCCTCCTAATGATAAGGTGCACAAACTTGAAGCACACCTGTACATGATCCCCATCAGTTGGTTATAATGATTTGTCAAGTATGGCTAAAGGAAAAAAAAAGAAGCATAGATGGTGGAAGATATTCTTTAAGCCTTATAGTATGTCTAAACTTCCCAATTTTTAATGTTAAATCACCTAAAAGAAAGAAAGAGGTCCAAAAAGTTTAGCAGCTTTGATTTTAAGTAATGAGAAAATAGTGAGAGATGTGTACAGTTTAGTCTTCATGGTCCAAAAATTCCTTTATACCATAAAATACCAATTTTAAAGTGTGCTTACCAGTGATGATGTGTTGTTAGCACAGATGTCAGATTTACATTTTCCTCATTAACAGCAGCTTCAACCTGTAAACAGTTGAATAGAAAAAAAAAAAGTAAATTACATGTACTAGTAATGTATAAAGCTATCTAGGGCAGATTATAGCTCAAATGTTTCTCATAATGAAAGAAATACACTGGTAAACAGTGATTTTATTGCCAGTGATATTTGAATCATTTTATACAAAGTCAACTATGCTGATTTAGAATATGTAAGTGCTTTTGCTAGATTGGCTCTATTTTACGAGATAATTCAAATTAATTAAATAATGTATGCACCGTGTTTGAAAATTGTCAAGAATTGCATGAAGTAAAATAGTATACTAACAAATACTAGTGAAAATGTTAATAGTCATGCAGAATTTTGTTTAAAAAGATATGTAATAGTGCTATAGAAGAAAACATTTTCATTTGAAAAACTAATTATGTCTAATTAATTAATTAATATGTTAATTGTCTATGGTAATGCATTAGCAAATCGCTGTTTGCTCGACTTCCTTTTGTGTGTGTCGTTGGGGCAATTGCGCTGGAGGCTCCAACTGTAGTCAGCCATCATATTATGTCCCATCTTCCTTGATATCTCTCCTCCATCACCCTCATATCCTGATGGAACCTCTCGCCTTGTTCCTCACTGAAGTCCCCAAGGTTACCTGGAAATTTGTCTAAATGACTGTGCAGGTAATGTACCTTGATGCTTATATTTGCTCCAATGTTTCTGAAGTTAGCGAGCATATCTTGTACCAGTTTTTCGTAATTCTCTGCTTTGTTATTACCTAAGAAGTTCCTGACAACTGAAACAAAACTGTTCCATGAAGAAGCTTCAAGGTGATCCGTGAAATCTGTAAAATTTTGATTGTTGATGAGTTTTCGAATCTGAGGACCGTCAAAAATCCCAAAGCCTTAACAAAATGTTTCATCAAACCTAATTTGATATGAAGCGGTGGGAGAATGATCTTATTTTGTCAACCAGTGGCTTGTTGATGATATTTTCTTTACCTACAGTCATGGTTTCCCTTGCAGGCCATGTCACTCTTGTCCAATGATCTTGCCTTGCCCTGCTATCCCAAAGGCACATGAAGCACGGGTATTTTGTGTATCCTGACTGCTACCCAAGCAAGAAGTTTACCATTTTTAGATCAACACAAATTGACCACTGATGCTCATAATAACAGACTTTCTGCAATACTGTTTTGATATTCTCATACTCTTCTTTAGGTGTTGTTGAGTGAGCAATAGGAAGAGATGCGTAACGGTTACCATTGTGTATCAGAACACATTTCAAGCTTCTGATGGAACTGTCTATAAAAAGACGCCAGTCTTTGGAATAGTAGTCTTGTAGTCCCATTTGGAGCAGAAATCCAAGGATGTCATTACAGTAAACAAGATCTTCCTCTTGGCTGAAATATGGAAGAAGAAACTCTTCTCTTTTCCAATAAGAAATTTTTAAAATTCTTGTTTGAGAAAATTTCTTTCATTGAGCCTGGACGCTAAAAGCTCAGATGTTTGCTTGGGCATATTTAGGTATCGTATCAGGTCATTGAGTTCTTCTTGACTAAATGGTTGAGGTGTTGAAGAACTTCCTTCATAATCGCTTCCACTTTTTTCACCTGCCAAAAACTCCAGATCTTGCCCCTCGTCAGAGTCTGATGATGAAAGCTCTAATAATCCACTAAACACTGGTATAGGAACTTCACTGCTATGTGGAATTGGTATCCTTGCAGATTCAAGATCAGGATAATCTCACTTAGATTTCTTGTGGCGATTGAAGCCTTTAACATTCACAATACAAAAATAGCAATCACCAAAATGGTCTTTCGGCTCTCGCCATACCATTGGTACACCGAAACTTAGGCTCTCCACACAGTTTTTGCAGACCTTATGGGGAGCCCAAGACTTGTCTTGGTCTTCCAGCTTCACACCAAAATAAGCCAAATATGCCTGCTGCACAAATTCGATTATATTTCTTTGCTTTTCAATCATGTATTCTGCACAGATGTAACAGAATACATTCGGATTATGTTTGCAGCATCTTCGTGATGAACTCATGATGTCTGTAGAAAGCAGCTATAAAAGAGAAAAAACTAAACAAAGTTATAACTTGGTATAGTTAAATTAAACAACAGACACCAAACTTATTGCATTTGTTTTACACAAAGGGTACAATCATATTTTCAAGGGTGTCCAATATCTCAGAAACTAGAGCCAATTCAGCAAAAGCAGTGGCAGTTTTGAAATCAGCACCCATGAATTGCTATAAATTCATTCAAACAGTCTTGGCAACTCGCACAAATTTTTTTTTTGTTGGGCTGTGATATTATAGGATCAATAAACTTGACACAACACATGCCAGATACTTTTTTGAGCTAGTGTGCCCTCAGTACATATTTTAAATTCCAGCCATAAACAAATCTGATCTAAGAAGACTAGGGTTAAAGTTAGAAGTTGATTTCTCTGGTAAATCAAAAAATTATTATAATTCATAAAGTCTACTAATATATTACAAGTAATATCATTTACTCTTGAATATACAACTCTTTTATACTAGTTGAGAAAGAGGATATTCAAACACTGAATAGAAACATCACAAACTAAACTACATAATTATTTTTTTTTATAGTATGATATATAAGGTATGTCACCTCCACAAGCACAGTAGTTACTTCTAGCATGTGTAAAAATAAGAAAAACTTTTTAGACAGACTGCGGTTTAGGGCACTAAGTAAAACACAGTTTATCACAGTAACAGCCTTTGGAAGTGGTACAATGCTCACCCTTGTCGGGCCACCTCTTTAACATTAGGGTAATAATGACACTAAAGTGTCACATTGAGGCATGCAGCATTTCAAAGAAAAAAGAAGTTTAAATTAACTATATTACTTTGTCTGGTTCAACAGGATCAACCACTGCACACTCTTTAGTTGTTTCGTCTATAATAAGATACATATAGTTGTCCTCAAGAGCTGGAAGAACTTTCACTCTCATTTTAATTACTTTTCCAAGACTAGTTGAAAAATTAGCTAGCTGTACTCTGACTGAATTTACTGCCAATCAGAAAATATGTAATAAAAATACATTAATACAATTAACAATATTATCAATTAATAACTTTATAAATCTTACAGAATATATACACAGATAAATATGCAATTATAAACTTACGTGATTATTAGTCCATTTTTGACTTATACAATTATTGTTGAATAATTTACGTAAAATTATTAAATTAAAATAGTTTAGTTCAAGATTTAGGCCTAGATTCTACTTATTTTTTTTTTAGTACAATTGCATTTTGGCATAATTGATACTTTAACTCTAAAACAGAGTGCATGCTCAAATCTATCGCGTACCTCGGAAAAAAAAATACGGAGTACATTTGCTGTATCCGTAGCCACTGCGTTAAATATATGTGACAAAAGCTTGGTGTTTTCATCACAGCTGGTTTCTCCCCACGCAATTCCCGCAACCAACCCTGCAAATGGTGGTTGATACCCGCAGACTCCGCGTGTAACCCGGCGCAACTAGGTGGGGGGCAGGTAGGGGCTTGAGCCCCACCCCCAGACCAAATCATCAATACATATTTTACTATATAAAGTTACTAAGAGGACTGTCAAACTGTCTTTTTTCAATATGTGAGGCCCCCCCCCCCAGCATTTTTTGCTGGTTGCGCCACTGTCCCCGTGAATCTCTCTTCTTTGCTGGATGACTTAGCAAAACTGCCGAACAGCACTGGCGTCTGTATCAGTTTTACTTTTACTTTTAGGGGCAGATATTATTTGAAATTATTATTGATATTTTACCTATATCATAGACCTGATTTTACCCAATACTTAAATTATAGTATATGATATCGTCGAATTTTTCTTTTTGAAATGTAACATTTCTTACTCTGCTTGATGACTTTGCAAAACAGCATCGGCGTCTGTATCAGCCAACAAACATAAACAAAACAGTTTACCTGTTATCTTAAAACGATGGAAAGGAAAGAAACGAAAGAAGAAATACTCAAAGATTTAAAAAAAAAATTAAAAAATAAAGTGTTTAAATGATTAAAAAAAAACCCATACACAAGACTGCAGCTGTCAACTCCATAAATATTTGAAAACAAATCCCAATGATTTTTCTCTTTTCCTAAATAACGTAAAAGGTCCACGCCCTGAATGCCGCATGCGCCATTAATTTTTTACCACTACTCAGCCCCATAGCCTGGCATAGCCAAGGGTGGCACTGGGGGGGAGGGACGTGCCCCCCCCCCGCTAGGTATGAAGTGCCCCCCCCCCGCTTAAAAAAGAAGAAAAGAGGAAAAAATAAAGAAAAAGTAAAGGTGCCCCCTTGCTGGGTACTGGTGGCCCCCTGCTTACTTTGACCTGGCTACGGGCCTGCCACTACTTCCAAGGCATAATAAGGGGCGCAGAATATGAAATAAAATTGACTTTATTTAGCAAAGAAAATAGGCCTATAAGAAAAAGTCCTAAGAAAGGTGTCCTAAGAACATAAAAAGGTGACGATGAGAACCTAGGTTTTCTTTTCAGGTATTGGTCAGTGGCGTCATTTCACCAAAATGTTGGGGGGGGGGGCAAAAAATGTTGGGGGGGGGGGGCAAATAGCGTCTGGTTTTCATTTTGTCATCAATTAAGTCATCAAAATCCATTGATTTAACCAATTAATTTATTTATTTTAAGAATCTAGGGGGGGCACGGGCCCCCCAGCCCCCCCAAATGACGCCACTGGTATTGGTGCAATTTGGGTGAGTAAAAACGGCTTCAAATGCCGAGAATTCATCAGTTTACTGAATTCTACACCTCATCTGCCCCGATGAGCTCTTATAAAGGGAACTTTACTTTCAGAACAATAAATGCCCAATTCCCACGGGGCATTAATAAATTAATTATGCAAAGTAAGGAAATGTTGGTAAACAAAAATGAAGAAAACTAAAAATTACCTTGGTGATGGGATTAAAATTGTTACAGTAAATCAAGTGTGATTTGTTTCCAATGTCAGCATTACTCATTGACATTGTTAAAATGCAACGAAGGGGGTGGCATCTGCTATTTTTAATTATTTTAGAATCAGAGTAATTCATTTTTTAAATTATAATCTTATAACATGTTTGTATCGATTCTTCAGATTGTTTAGCTCTGTCGAACTTAGTTAAAGCGATAAATCATCTCATCGTGTGCGTGTGTAAGGGATTGGGAGGGAGGGTGGGTATATGTAGCAGAGATGAGCGGACAGCGGACGCGTCCGCTTGCGGACGCAGATCCGCAGACTTTTCCGAATCCGCGAACTGACAGCGGACACTTCGTATGGTTAAGTTGCGGACTCGCGGACTGACGCGGATCTTCTTTAGCGTTACCATAAAAAATTTCAAGTCATTTAAACAGCTAAATTTCAGAAATGCGGACGCGCGGACTGACTGCAAACCAATGTTGTAAGATTCTGCGGACGCGGATCATTGATAGAAATCCATGGATGGACGCGAACGCTAAATTTCAAGATCCGCACACCTCTGATATGTAGTGCTTAAATACAATAATACCTCAGAACAGTGGCGTCACTAAGGTTGGAGTCACTTTATAGTACTGAAAACTCAGGGTGTCATCCCAACAACCCGGCTCAAGACTTCCAGCATGAAATTCCCTGTACTAGACCATATAGTATTACTGGCTGTATTTCATAAAGCCACCGACGGCGGAACGAAATATTTTAAGGGGGGTAAGCCAAAATTTAAGGCCCCCCCCCCCTTGAAAATTTAAAGGGGGGGGGGCAAGACAAAATATGACCGAAAGATAAATTGTACCCCCTTAATTCAATAATAGAATATAGTAATTCTGTAGCAAGTATTTAATCCATATTATTAAAAAATAATATATTAAAAAAATATAAATGTATAAATGAACATTGAGCACTTCTGTCATCAACTGATTCGTAATGTCAGTTTGTTTACAAATTTAATAGTGAAATTAGATCAGAAAATTACTGATAATTATCATGAATGATGATGAACATGAAACTGAAACCGGAAACGGGAAACTCAATAAACAAAAAGTAATTTATGAAAAGATAATAAATAATTGTATTTTCTTTAAAAATTACATTTGCAGTCATTCGGTAGATGGCAATACTTCTCTACACTTATAAGACGCATTTGCTGTCTGTCTGTCTGTTCCCTTAAAACTCAAGATCCAGACAACCAAATAACGTGAAATGTGGTACACGTACACAAAATTACATGGGGAAGGTTCTTAAACAGGTGTCGTTCCATCTCAATGGGTACTTAAATTGTAATTAATTAATTATTTTGGATATCAAAGACATGAAAATTGGCAAACTTTTACCCCGATTTCAGGTTTTACGAGCTTCTCTCCCACATAGCTAACTTACTATAAATATGATCAGTACCGGGAACCAAATATCACATTACTTACTACATTATTAAATTCCATTCCTTCATCCATAGGAATTGTCATCTTTTGCTACAGTCATGCATAAGAGAGAGAGAGAGAGAGAGAGAGAGGGAGGGAGAGGGAGGGAGGGAGAGAGAGGGGGAGGGAGGGGAAAGAGGGAGGGAGAGAGAGAGGGAGGGGAGAGATAGAGGGAGGGAAAGAGGGGGGAGGGGGAAAGAGAGAGGGAGAGAGAGAGGAACTGCCAAAAATGTTGTGTATCACATTGCTTTAAGATAAATGTACCTTTTATTGCATGCAAATAAACCCTTTTTACGCGTCTTATTTTAAATCTTAATTAAACGTCAAATTACGCTTCTTATAAACAGAAAACCTTATTTTAAACCCGGGCAAAGCCGGGTACTTGCAACTAGTTTTAAAATATGCCACAACAACTCTCAATAATGTGATTACTGTAAAATGTAAATTAATTATAATTTCTTTCAAATATTAAATTTAAGAAATAAATCAAATGAATTATGAAAATGATACATATAAACTAAAATGAATTAAAAAGTTAAAAAAGTTAAAATTTTAGGGGGGGGGGCAGACTAGAAATTCAAGGGGGGGGGGCGCCGCCGCCCATTAAAAGTTTTAGGGGGGCCGCTGCCCCCCCCCCTGCTCCGCCGTCAGTGCATAAAGCTATATATTATTTTCATTTAACTGTTTTGTGAACAACGTCTCCAATTTCATTAAACCACATGACATTTTTAGCGCGTTTGCAAATAACTCCAGATTGATCCGAACAGCTTTAAATTTATTCATATACCTAATAATATACCTATATACTCTGCATGGTGGCGCCCTTTGCTACTGCTCATTTTTTCAACTATGATAGTGTATAAAAACTCGACTAGAGCGAATACTTTTTGCTATGAAACTTAGAACTGTTCATTATGGTACGTTACCCCTATGTTGGTGTCACCCGAAGCTGCCCACACACCCTAGTAAACTTAATTCACATTTCAATTTCAAAGCATTCATTCTTTGTATCAATTTTTCCCTCTTTATAATTTTAGTAGTTGCCCGTTGCATTCGCAACCAAAGGTTTTATCTCAATAAAATGTTTAATATGAGAATTAATAGGAACTATTAACATGGAATTCCAAGTGCATAGCAAAAAACTTAGTAAATAGCCGGTTTGAGCAACATCTCTTAGTGATCTGCCAATTGCATCTAAAGCATGGCTCGATGCCATCGTGCAGTCATTCAGCAAAAACATTACCGCCGCAAATGTATTGTGCGCAAATTTTGTCTTACTGTCTTCTTTAATATGAACTATTAACACAGAATTCCAAGTGCAGAATTATTTTTTTTATTTACAGATAAATTGTACCATCTGGAAATCAATTTAACTACTGAATTTTTAAATACGATTGATTAGGTTAATTAGGTGCTGATGTATGCCACCTTCCTAATGTGCAGAAATGACCTACATTCTATACGTCACAAATTACGTTTTAACCGTCAACGCTAACCAACCAAACCAAACCAAATAACCAACCAAACAAACCAACTAACCAACCAAACCAAACAAAGCAAACCAACTAACCAAACCAAATCAAACTAAACACCATTAGGTAAAGATATGGGTGCTAATTTATCTCACCCTTTACGTTTTGCCCTTAATTCTATCAATGTTAAAATCAAAACAAAGTATTAAAAAAAAGTTTTTATGAAAATGCACTGAAAATACAGTACGGAATACCGTCCTCCTGTAAGGAATACAGTCCTCCTATAAGGAATAGTCATCCTGTAAGGAATGCTGTCCTCCTATAAGGAATACCGTCCTCCTGTAAGGAATAGTTCTCCTATAAGGAATACAGTCCTCTCCTTCTTTAGCTTCTGCCCTTCCTCAAAATGTGTCCTCATTTTTGTGGCATTCTGTTCTATATTTGAAGGATAATACAATTATGTTAATCGCCTTGTTTGACCGATAGCGTGTGACGTGTCACATTTTGTAGGGCAAAGAAGACGACAATAATCGATTGGAAAAATGTAGTTGGCATAGTAATAATTTATATAATATTTAATGTAAAATGTTTTTTTTTTAATCTTATCATTTTTTTTTTTTGCAAAGAATAAAATGTTTAGGTAATAAATGAAATGTATTCCCCCTACAGGTTTCGTCAATTCGTTCATCGTAAAAAAAGTAATTTTTGTATTCCCCTTTTTCTTTTAAAAAAAAAAAAACGGTGGTCGACTTATTATTAAGGACTGCTATTAATTAAGTATGAATTTTTTTTTTGTACAGCTGTCCCATTAAAAACTAAAAAAAAAAAAAAACGTTTTGCCCTTAATTCTACCAATGTTAAAATCAAAACAAAGCATTAAAAAAGTTTTTATAAAAATGCACTGAAAACTAAAAAAAAAAGTACTTTATTATGCCATTTTGCAGCACGAAGACACGATACAGCATCCATCGGGAAATGACGTCATAGAGGATTTTTTTTTATTTATAGCGACGGCGCTCCCATTCTGCTAAAAAAAATTGTACCATCGGGACGTCATAGATTATTTATAGCGACGGTTTTCCCATTCTGCACGCCGCCAGACGGACGACAAGATAGCTGCTTTATTAGTAGGATATTAATTGGAAAGATCCGTTTCTTGATCCCCACAAAAATCAAGTTTTGTATTGCCGTCAAATTCTAAGCAAACATCATAATCCATTTATAAAACTACAAAAATGCACAGTTTATTCCGTTGCAAACAACCGCTTGAATAACGGGATCATTCTCGTTTTGAACCACTTTTAGTTGATCATAACAAAATATAAACAGATTCCATTCATTGGCGGCCTGTGACAAATGCACAGGTCCCGTGCCTGAGAATGGCCCTGCAAGGAGCACCGTGATATTGCCAACACTAACGGATATCGCCCCACATGTCACTAACCCAAGACCCTATTATATACTAACACAAGGCCGTAGCCAGAATTTTGTTTTGTGTGTGTGTGGGGGGGGGGGCTGTGCGGGGAGTTTTATATAAGAAAAAATTGGAACGCAATGATAAAGAAGTTTATTTTATAATAAAACTTGATTTTTAGAATTAATTGGGGGGGGGGGGCTGCAGCCCCTCACCCCTCTACGGTCTTGTACTACCAGGTAGGCCTAATGCTAAAGCCACATTTTTGTTATCTTTGTGTTAAGATGGCCCATAGTTGGTTAAATTAGCTCAACATGATAGTTTTAATGTATTTTTTAGTAAGCTCAATGATGATGTAAAATTCTTTTTAAAGGACAGTAAGAAATAGCTAGATTCTGAAGCAAAAATAAAATGAAAACAGGTGAAGAGCAATACACTTAATGTTTCACAGAACACTCTCAAGATTTCATGACTGAATGTGTATCAATGAGACAACTGGTTTATTCAAGTACTTTCATTTCAAGAGTCAAATGATCACATGTCCTCTGCAGGACATGTACATTTTTTTTTCTCTCACTTTAACAAATCAGCTTTATAATTATAGCAAAATTGTGAAAGACACAAATATTACAATTAATACCTAAATATTTACTGAAACAAAAAAATGCATGTTATGAAAAAACAACAAAATCTACTAATTAAAATATTTTGTACTATACAAAGAGCTGCAAGCCATGTATTTATCTGACCATCTAAACATCCTGTACTACACAGTAACCCTTATTTTCTTAAGTGGGTACTAAAAGAAGTAACATTCAAATAGAGTCTACACAGAGCCAGCTAATAAGATTGTGAAAAGACAACATGCAATACCATAGAACAATGTCTTGATGTTAATCATGTGAATATTAAAAAACAAGCGAAAAAAACAAGTCACAATCCAATGTTATGTAACAGTGGAGCAAGTACATAGATGACTAATATAGTTATTAAAAAAAAATTATTAGTTTAAGAGATGCCAAGAAAAGTACAAATGAATCTGCATATAATTTCAAGAGAAAAAAAAAAACAAGACCAATTAAAACCAACAACACGAAGTTTGTAGGTTTTTAAATTAATTTATCACAATCATTAGTACAAGGTGCAACTGAAATCTTAATTACAGTAAAAAAAAAAAAATCTTTTATTTAAAGTAGAAACAAAACAAACATTAAAATATTTTTTTATGAGGATAAACATTTTAATGGTAATACAGGAAAAAAAATCTAGTATATAACTTTAAAAAATCTTGGTACCAATATATCAAGATTGAACAAATGTTTAAAATATTACCAAGCAATAAAAAATATATTAATTGGTGGGATTAGCTAGGTCACTTCTTCATGTCACAGTTAATAATGACAATGATACAATGATGCATACAATCTGGAATAAAATAAGTGATTCAATGTATTGAGTCAAATTGTTACTAGATATTTATTGTGGTGGCTGTCTATGTGTTATTTTTTGTTGTATTTTCTTTAAAATCAACCCATGTAACAGTCAAAAAGGATTAATAAGCATAATGATTAAAAAAAAGGCAAATAAAAGAAATTTTTCTAAATTTTTTTTTGACTTGTATCTTAAAATGAATGTTACCATTAGAAAAAAAAATCATCTGTATCACTCACAAACAGAAAAAAAAATAAAATTAAAACTATTTCTAGAGTACTTTTTTTCACTATACAAACCCAAAAAAAAAAAGAATAACGAAAAGCTGAAAATTATGCTGTACATATCACTGAAATTAAAGTAACAATTTCTCCTTTTGTTACTTTTTTTTTCATCCAATAAAGCTTTAAATTTATCACAACACTGCATCTATTATACACATTTTATCATGAAAGTTTAAACATTATCACTCTTTTAATATTCTAGCTTCATTATTTTACACAATAAAAATATCTTTATTAACAAAAATATTATAATAAAATCTATCACACAATTATTATCTGATTAAAAGTAGTAATTATTATTATTGTTTGGCATCGTTCACTTCTGAGACAAAATGCTGACAGGATAAAATGTTTTAAAATAGGTTTAAACAGGTCAGGCAGGAAATATATACCAGTATTTTAAGTTTTAAGTACTACAATTTTTCCGGAGATAACAGCATGTCTGTTTAGTAATCTAAAGTACTGAGTGACTTATGCATTGACAATATTTTATAACAGATGATATTCCTTAGTGGATAAATCACTAACATATATCTGTATAAACAGTTCTTAAAATTTTATCTTTAGTCTCAAAAAGAACTAAAACAATTGTACCAATGGATAAAAAAAATTTGTCAAATTAACTAATATCTGAAACTCTACACATTATACAATGCAAGTAAATGAATGTCATACATGTATAAGTAATATAATACAAAAGGAGAGGAGCAAAGTGAAGAAGAAAAGAAAAGAAAAAAAGGAAAGCACACAAAAAGAGTTTTACCATTTGTACTTAATTTAAGGAAAAAGAAAATGAGTAATTATGTATTTCTTGTTACATAAAAAACTGCGTCCAGACCAAGTTTAATGAGAAGTATATATGGCAATATGAATGTTATAATTATATACATATAAACACTAATTCAGCAGCACATTTGATTATATGAAATAATCATTTCTAAAGAAAAAGAATTACAATATTTTGCATATTAAATTATCTCTATTTTTTTGGAGATGATTTATTTAATATATTCTACCATAAAATTAGATTTCAGTGGTTAAACAAGATTAACAGAGGGAAAAAAATATAAATAAAAAGTACTTATAATACAATTCAACAAGTACTAAGTTTTGCTATGTGTTTTAGAAGGAAAATTTCATTAAATGATTTGATGCTGAATTAATTTATTTAAAAGAAGAAAGTAAAAGTCTAAATAACTCCAAACTTTTGCAGATATATAAGTGATGAAATAAATTTAATGATTGACATACAAACAACTTAACATTACCAATTACGAAATATTGCACAGTTTTAGAACACAAACACATTTAAGAATATTTATTCAGAATCTACTGAAAAAGAAGAATCATTAACAAAAATGGGTTTTAATTTTCTAGAAAGTTATATTAAATAGAGGTGTTCCTTTCTGAATCATGTTTGATTTAAACCATTTGTTATGACATCTTTCAAGTCCAGTCAATGTACTGCAAATGTAATAAAGAATTTCTGTATAATGAGTAAGGAAAATAGGCACATTCACAAATTTTCTTTAATCAATCCACAACAGAATCTTCTAATGGTTATCTTCAAGAATTTCTTTTTCACGCCCAATGATGCACTACTAACTCTCTTTCGGGCAACTGTCTAAATTTCATAGAGCCATCTACACCACATGAGAACAAGTGATTAAAAGGTCCCACATGTACTTGAGCCACACCAGATGTTGATCCAACATTCTTGAAAAATGTACTCTTGCTGTGTTCCATAGGGAATGAGAAGATCAGCTCGTGAATTTTGAGGCCCCAGACCTGTTTATAAAATAATGTTCAATCAATGTAATATCACAGACAGAAAAATAAGTATACATGGTACTAAAAAATTTGGAAAGCTGAACAATGCTCAATAAAAAAAATTTCAGCTAGTACTAAAAAAAAAGAGATTAATCTTATATTCCTAAAAGTAAACCACAAGTTAATGCATACTACCCCAATAGAATTTTTTTCAGGCTTGTACAAATGCATAAACTCTCATAGTTAAATCTAGATCATACCTTAATGTCTCCATCTGCTGATCCTGTAATAAAATAGTCTTCATCTGGATCAATAGCTAGACACTTAATTGGAGCTTCGTGAGCTTGGAATGTATGTTTAAGTACACGCTGACGTAAATCAAATATACCTGATTTTTAAGTCAAGGTAAAACAACATTATATATATCTAATTATATTACCAACAATCCAAATAACTTTTATCAAGTGTAAGCAGGATTTTTTTAAATTACAGAATAAAATAAAAAACACACTTATAGACTATATACTTTTATTTTCCACTTTAGAGAATTCTAATCTCTAAGATTATCTAAAATGTAATTTGTTTGAAAGGGAACATTTAATAAATCTTTAGTCAGAAATCCAATGAAATTAATTAATAAAAAAAGCCTGCTTACTCAAGCAAATTGAGTTTCAACGTGTTAAATTTGACAACACAGTGTATTTATAAATATAAATTTATAAAATTTTGAGTAACAATGTAAATAAAAACAACTATTGAGAAGTTTTAATGCTTTTATCAAAAAGATCTCAAGATGGGAAAAATGAAAGCAATATTAAGCCAAAAGAAAAGTTATCAGTATGGCAAGGATTGTCATGAAAAATCATTTTTGTTCAATGTTGTGATATATTTAATACTTGAGCAATTTAAGCCATGTTAGACATACTAGAGCGCTAACGGGAATATGATGAAATTTATTGGTCATATAAAAGCATACTTTGGCCTATTTATGACGGTAGGGCCTATTTTGTAAATCCATATTTTATCACTTTTAATACAATTTTAAGCACCATTTACAGAAGATTATATTTCTCATTATTAATTTCATATTTCCTGTCAATGAGTTCATGACATGTTAAAAGAAGACTTCGAAACCAATGTTAATTGTTTGATGTGCATCATAATCCATCCTACTGACACTAGATGCAAGGGACAGAGTCTGACATGTGGTTGATTATATTAGCCCTTTCTCCTTGTTGGCTATGAAAGACAATAGAGAATTACAGTTATTTCCAGACAAAAATTTCCCATTTTCTGACAATGAAAATAAAATTTACATCAAAATAAAGTTTCCTTTTGATGACACAAACCATCCTTACAGTAGCCTATACATACAGCAAAAAGATAATGATGCAGAGGGTAGGGTACAAGTCACTAGCTATATATAATATAGCAATATATAAATACAAGAGATAGAAACTGGCGCTCAGGTTTATTTAGACAATATAATTTCCATAAATATTTTTATGATCTGAGGAATTATTTTTTGCCTTTTTAGTGCATTTTAATTAAACCTTTTTTTAAGAGGTTATTTAGATATATTTTTTTTTATAAATTAGTTTTAGTGTTAAAGATTGTACATTGCTATGGTTTTTAAATCTTTTACATGCTCCCCTACAGTGTGCAAAAGACTCAAAAAGCTTATTTAAATATTTTTAAAAAGTTTTTAGTGTTAAAATTTCATTTTAGCCTGCATGCCAAATCCTGAGACTAAAAATACAGCTTTTAATTCAATATTTATTTATCATTATCTCCATCTGTATTTTTTCCATTATAAACATTGCTAAAAAGTAATAAGCTTTCTAATTCCATAAGATGCTAATGTACACAGGAGCCAAATTCGAGCTTACTAACAGAGAGCAGGTTCAAAAATGAGTTACAAGATTAAAGAACAGGTAAACAGAAAGTGAACAAAATAAAAGATATACAAACATATAGGTGGCTATTAAATAACAGTATCCCCTAAATGGGTATCTGGGGGAATCAGAACAATGCATACTCTACATATTATTTATGCTTTAAAGGATACAGATCTCTCCTTTTCTTCCTCCACTTATAAGCAGATGTTGACGAGAAGCATAAACAACAGCAGGACTACCCTGTTCATGACACTGGAATGCTAAAAAATAAATCATTTTAAAATTATTTTATTGACATTACAAGTATGCATTGCATTTTACTTAAGAATAAAACTTACCATGCACTAAAGAGCTTCTTGGAGGCAACAATGTATCCCATATACAGACATTTTTATGTTCAGATGACTGGCCTGCAGTAGCTATTAAACTAGAGGATCCAACAAACTGAAAATCACTAGTTGTTTTGTTGTGACAATGCAGTCCCTGGAAATAATTACAATGATCTATGAGTCCTTTAATGGGCGATATTTCTCTTAATCTCGGATATATATACATTACTTCTACTGGTCGGTATGCCCTTAACACAGATATGTCACAGTGGTGTAATCTGTCTATTAGCTTAGAGGAACAAGTTCTGGGCCTAAAGATGGCAGGGATTAGTTCTACCTGGGGTCATATTAATAATTTACATAAGACAGTTTCATAAGGTCAAATACTATTAAAACTCCTTACAACAAATTTATGAGCAGCAGTTAGTACTTATTAAGGAGATTAGAGTGTTCAGGTCTATATATGTATCACTGAATTATATTATCAATTCATTTTATAGAAAGTCTTAATTAAAAAAAAAAATAGCATGCAAAATTGTCAGTAATAAACGTATCCTAAAAAAAAAAAGTAAAAACAAATAAGGCAAAGTTAAAAGTAAAATTAATTTGGTAGCTATGTTTAGTTTAGTTAACTTTTTTTAGTGTATGTTATTTTTTTTTTCGAGTGGATAATTTTAAACGGTGTTGATATTCAACTTAATAAAATAAAAATGAACAAATCCTCAAAAAGGATCACAGAGAGAATTGATATTAATAAAATTCATAGTACATGTGGCACAAAAAAAAAAAGATACATTGTATTTAATGAAAATAAAATGTACATCAAAATCAAACTTTGTTTATAAAAAAGTAGAAGAGAGAACAAGAGATAGATTGACTCACCATGATTGGCTTACTGTGGTTACTACCCAGTCCCACCTGCCAGAGTGCAATACTTCCTTCCACATCACTAACACAGCACTAGGAATTAGATCATTTAAAAAAATATGAGATTTTTCAAATGAATAATTTTCTAAAATGGAGATTTAATTTTTAATTTGTGTTTTCATGTAAAGGTAGTTGGAAATAACACAGAATTGTATATTTTACCTTATTACCCTGTGCATTAAATAGTACTTTAGTGACTTTAGGGAAAGAACCAGATTGCCTCAATGTTGCCAAAGGTTGACTGTGACCCCATTCCCATAACTTTACAGCTCCATCAGCACCACCTGTTAGATCTAAAAATAATAATAATAATTCTAAGTCCTGACTATGATGAACCCAAGGCAAAGATAACCCATTTTAAAATTGTAAGAAGTAGGTCACCAGCAAATAAATATCAATTAAAACCTGAGGGTTAGAGAGTAATACATGTATCTAGTTTCAGATTTTATTATTTAAAAAAAAAAACAACTTTCACATTTTAATTTTACAATAAAACCAGTGACCTAACATGAAATTAATAAAAAAGTAAAAAATAAAATCTCCAGAAAAGAGTTCTTCAAAAGCTTTAGAATTATGCCCTATGACCTGTTCCAGGCTAATAATTGATTTTTACAGCTGTGTAAAAAAATGGCAACATTTCAAAGAATTTAATAAAAACGAATCAAAAGGCAGCAAAATTTTTAATCAGTGGAGAATCAAAATAACATTTATTTCATAATTTGACACTACATGTGGTAACTCACAATGAGGCAAAACTGGATGTGATCCAATGCGTCTGACACCAATTACAGGTCTTCTAGTTATCTACAGAAAACAAAAATAATTGTACCATTTGTAATCAATATTACAGAAACCTCTAATACACTTTGTTAAAAATAAACATACGACAAATGTTCTTTTGCACAAAAGATTCTTTGGATAATCTAAAATTATCACTATAAAATAATAACTCAGCACTATTGCTTGGAAGATATTTTGGGTATTTTTCAAAATTTGTATGAATCTTTTAAAGTTTTAAATTACATCTCATTTCATCCTTGACACAAAAACTGACCATGAAAATGTGTATACAAAACAAAATGTTTTGGCAAATAGATAAACTCTAAAAAACATCATTGAATAAAATCAAGCTAAACAAACTAGTCTACAGAAACTACATTAATCAGTTTTAGAGAGCAGTACAAATAAATTGATCTATTTAAGCATTCAAACACTGTTTTAATAAAGACAATTAGTTTGGTCATAATGAAATATAAAAATTATATACAACACTATGTGCTACACAGTGAAATATTCTAACGATTGCCGAATTTGTGTGTAATAGCCTAAATAATTAAGGAAAATAAAACAGCACACCATTGCTTGCTAACTTCAGCGTAAATTTAAATTACACAGTGAAGTAAATGAATTATTCCGAAACCAGATAGCAATTGTAATACAATAAGGACAATCATATTTAGCATGAGAATGTCTGAATGGTTGAATATTTTAAGTTAGATGATAATGTCATGACTGGGGAATCAGATATCAAACAAAAAAAATATTTTAGTTAATAGGGCATTAGTCACCACAAATTAACCACGATTTAATACCTTATCTCAGTCTCACAGTATTTTCTTCATAAAAAGAAATAAATGCTGATCGACAATAACAACATTAACTTAATAATGTTTTTTTTCAAAGGATGTGTTACTCAAAGGAAAGGCAGAAAGATCATGTATTTATCAAGAGGCAAAACAGCACACAAGAACTATTAACTTGCAGAGACAAAATCTTCATTTAGCCTTTTTAGGTTTTTATTTTTAGGGTTTTCTGGGAAAAAAAGACTTTAAATAACATAAGATTTGTGCCACAGCACTTAATGTCACACCATTCAAAGCAAGTTTAACAGAAGCAATCGCAACAATCATGAAGCATTAATCCAAGAAAGTAACACCTGAAAAATGCTGATTAATAAAATATTTATATAAAGAAGGATTGATAAATTGAAAGAAAAATATAATAGCCTAAACTATTGTTAAAACAAGTCCTCTCTAGTTGTAATCTAAACAGACTGTATTTTTTCTTCAGATGATTTGTGATGTACCAGACAATAATGTGGACTGTAAAAGGGTAACATTTTCCCACGACTCTAATGTAAGCAGAATTTATGTAGATGTAACACAGTATATATATATATATATATATATATATATATATATATATATATATATATATATATATATATATATTATATAACTTGAGGTTTTAAGGTCTAATAAATATTTTTAGTTACTTTTCTGATTCCATAGCCTTATTATATTAACAGACTAATAAAGAAAACACACATTAAACTTCTTAAAAAATGAATGACGTAATAAAAAAATCAAGATGAAAGTAAAATATAAGCTATGCAGTAATAGTTTTAAAAAATCAACATAATCTGTCAGTGTAAAATATGCAGTGTAGTAAAATAAACATAGACTTTCATTGCACTGGTTATATTTAGAACACTGCTTACTTTTACATTAAATCTCTTGCAGAACACAGAGCCCATTTTTTATTTTATACATTATAATCATAATGTTAATAATTTATATAAGAGACATTTTAAAAATTTACTGAGATTTACTTAGTAATTAAAATTTGAAAAAGAAAAACTGCTAGTAAAACACAGCTTATGCATAACTAATTTCTTTTGATAGAAAAATATTTTAGATCTGCAATATACTTTTATATTCATGCTTGCAATAAACATTTAATTTTTAACTCATTTAAGTATTTAATTTTTTTAACACTCTTTCTATGAAATTTTGAAAAAAAAGTTTCTAATACTAAAATACATGTATAAAAATATAGTATAGCCTTTTCATGTATTTCTAAATTTTTCAATCTAAAAAGTCTAGAGAAAAATTAATATATCAAATGCTATATTGGGATCAATTAAAATAAATGGTTTCAAGAAATTGTAACATATCCTATAACTAGGGCTCAAATTCTCATGCAATTAAGAATTGTTAATTTTGTGAATGTTTTTAATACAATCAACAATAGATCCAATTGAAGTTGACAACTAAATGATTATAATTATAGGAGTGTAAAAAGGTTTTTCAGAATAGAAACCATGTATCCAACAACTGGATTACACACATTTCTTATCTAGCAATCAATCTTTTATGCATGACTAAAATACCGAGTAAATTTAATTTAGTAATAAATAACTTCCACATCCTTTTTTTTTAAACTATACAAATAATGAAAGAAATATTAAAACAATGTAAAATATAACTTTAAAAGAAAGTGGCTCAGGATAAAAATAAATTAAATTACAAGATGTCTTTATGAAATTTACACAAAATTGTGTCAATCTTTAAGGTCCTAATTACTGATTTCTACTAAATCAAGTTATAAGTGTTGCTAATGTACAAATTATCTGATAAGATCTTACTATCAATTAAACCTAGATGAACAGTCATATATTGCCATTTCTTTGCACCCAACTTAATGGAGTATGAGTTGCCTTAGGGCACTACAAAGTTCACTAAACCATTTCTAAAAAGATCTCATAGTGAACATTTCTGTGAGATTAAAAAAAATATTTGAATATATGAATAGAAGATAAAAACTGAAACTGCTGCAACAACTACATAAAAAATATTATAGTTAATTTTGCAAATGTTGTTACAGTGATGACTAATCAAGAAAAATGTATTCTTGTTAGCTGGTTAAGTATTTTAATAAGAAAACAGTGTCGATAACAGCAGCAGCATAACTTCTACTGCAGTTTAGAAACATTATCCTGCATACAAACATTTCATGAAAATAGCTTAAGCACTTTTGAGAGGTAGAGTAACAAATCCATGGAAAACATTTAGCTAAGGCTATACTACAGCATCACCTCTTTTTTTGTTCCATACAATTTATTCAATTTATGGTTAATAACAGATCCAGCATTTCCACTGAATACAACACTGATAAAAATGATGATTTTAAAACACCAATAAAGCAAATTTTTGTGCTAAAACTGTAGTGAGGTTTATTTCAAGAGTGGTAGATTTTTTTCCAACCGGATGATTTATAGGATATTTTTATGCATTTTTATACAGTATTTAGCTCAAAGTGAGTTATGAACCCTAGTTATAATTAAAAAAAATATATTTAGACTAATATGTCTAGAAGGCATAGTGTGTCTATTCTAAACAATCTAAAACAGTCCTGAAACTAAACTTACCAATTTCAGCAATCTTCTACTCTGATCAAGAACACAGTGATTATACACAGGATTATTAACACCTAAGCTACTAAAACTTTTCACCTGATACCCAACGCACAGCATTTAAAAAGTAGAAGAGTACAAATATTATTTTTTGTTTGTTAGGGAATAAAAATGATAGAATGTATAGAAAAAAAAAACAATGTCAAACAAAAATTCAAATTAACAGCATAACAATAAGTGGAGCAAAGCAAAAACTTTATATAAGACCAAAAAAACAATGCAGAATAAATATTTTAAAAAGTATAAGGGTATCGACTGGACAGAGAAAAAAATGAAATGTTTGACATGCATTTCTTTTAAGTTACAAAAGTTAAGAAACAAGCAAATTATGGATTAAAAAAAGGGTTTAAAAGATTAAAATAAAATGAATATTCCTTCTCAAATAATAAAGATATCATTTATAAATAAGAGCTCAGTAAATTCTTTTAAATGGTAAAGATAATAATGTTAAGCCCACATTACTGAATATTTTCCTGTACTCCTGATTTTAGTTTCATTTTTTGATGGTGTTGTATTAAATATATAAAATTGTATACAAATATATAAAGAGTATACAAATAAAAAAAAAACATATATGTGTGTAGTTATTTATACTGTCTCACCGTTTTTGAATGAGTTCTAGCCTGAAAATGAAGATAAGATAAGTTCTAAAAAAAATTGCTAAAAGAAAAAGCAGCCATTTTCCAATACCATTTATAAAAAAATTTGTTTGATGTTTCTGTCTATAGGAAACCCCTCCAATAAAAAAGTAATATCTATTGGAAAAAGTGTAAATTAGAATAAAATCCATAACCAGAAGATAGCAATACAGACTGGAAAAATAAAATGTATGATGAAAGGCTTGCTCTCTAATAAAATATTTAGAGTGAAATTAAACTGTTAAATATGCCAGTTCTAATCAAGAATTTTACAGGCATATTGTTATGATTTTTTTTTAAAAGAGAGAGGAAAATTTTTGAAGAAATTCTCTTGGTGATAAAAGAGTATTTAGTACTTACCACAGTAGATCCTCTGCCAGTTTGTAAATTAAACTGACTAGAGCTAGGAGAAGGCATATATGATGTGCTCGGTGTCTGGGCACCACTGGTAGGTTGAACTGTATCCATTGGTGTCTGAACCACTAAAAATTCAGGATTTTCAGGACCAGGATTAGGGCTATTATAGAAATAGTAAAATAAAATTCTTAAATGTAATAAAAAAAAAATTCATAAATGCTGAACAAATTATTAATTGAAAAAGAATTTATTACAAGATGAAAAGGAGAAAATACATAAGAGAGCATTAAAAACTACAAACTATATGCACATTTTGTTTCACTAAAGCTGTCTTTGATATCAATAATATTACCTTCTAAAAGTCATAATGAATATAAACATCCAACTTTAGAAAATTAATTTATAAAAATGATTACATATCAGCTGTTCATAATAGCCTATAAAAAACTGAGAGTGTCAAGAAAGAATTAGATCTAAATTTTAATAAAAAGTATAAAAAATAAAACAAAGTACTTATATATTTCAAGGTCATAAGATTTTAACAATGTTAATCTTTTTTTTTTACCAACCATAAACTATTAATTAATAGTAGCTTCACATTTTTAATCCTTATCCCCAGATGTTTCTATTGTTTTATGAAATAAAATACTGCTAAGTTAAAAAATTTATACTTAAGATCTTTGTTACTTTACATGATTATTGCTTTATAATGAGATGATTTTTTTAAATTTCATTTTCTATAATTGTCAGAATCAAGTTCACAAGTAAAGATGTATACTTTATTTTGTTCAGTTTTATAAAAATTAGATAGGATTCTAATAACAGATAATTACCATAAGTTTAAACAAAATGGATGCACATTTAGTTATTTTCTAATTCTGTTTTTTTTGTATTTGTTATAGATGTATTTGTTTAATGTGTGTAGAAACTATTGAGATATTGCAGTCTATGTGATGTCATCATTGTATCATAATAATAAATATTTATAGCAATAAATGCATAATTAATGAGACAGTTACTAAGACAGTTATTATTTTTTTTTTTTGCAATAATAAACTGTACATGAAAGGTACATCAATAAAGTATAGTTAATTCCTCTACTCATGAAAGAAAAAAAAACTGAGAAAAAAGCGATACATAGTATCCCATAACCAAAGAATGATTGTTGATTAGAAGACAATAATGATTACATAGTGCATATCTAACGGTAAACTAAAATTCATTATGTTCATATTCTCAGCATAAGAAAAGAAACCATTACAAAAAACCAATATTGTGACATAAGGAAACAAGTTTAAAAGTTGTTTTAATTAGCTCATTCCATGTGGCTTATGGTTATATAAATTTAAGCATGTAACATTATGAGATGGTAAGAGAGAAATAAATTTTTTCAAGAAATCAAGAAAATTAAGCCTGATGAGAAATAATTAAATTTTTTTCATAGCTAGAATATAAAATCAGGGATAATATTACTTACAATATTCTGATGAGCACCAACAAATGAAATCAGGATAACAGATGAAATGAAATAATGCAGTAGTTAAAAAAAACCGACAACAGATAAAGGTAAATTTAAAACTGAAAAAGGATTGGACAACGAGCAACTTATATTTTTCCCTAACCATGACATTTCAAATTAATTGATTATTAATACATGTATGCATAAAATATTTGGGTAAATTGTTACATATGTTTTTTCCAGATAGTAGTGATAAGTGACAAAAATTAGTGAATTATAATTAGATAGGTGTAAAATTAACATTATAATAATAGAAGTAATAGTTGGAATAATGTAAAACAAATCTTTTTGTCATGCTAAGCAAACAGGGTGTGGTTAAGAAAAGAGTTCTTAAGTAATACAATTAATTTTTTATTTTATTACACTTTAAGCATGTAACATTTACTTTTTTTATTTTCCTATTCTCTATAATATGTGTCAATAATTCTAGTTGCAGAAGCAAAAACTACTCTACATATTCTAAATAAAAAAAACAATCCAGTCATATATAAGAATCGTCTAATAAAAAATGTATTTGTATAATTATATAGAAATTTTAATTACAATTATTTTTTATTCAAGTAACTTTTTATATATTTAAAAGAATTTAAAAAACGAGGATAATTTGTGTATACTAGTTCAAAACATTTTGGTGATCATATAACATTTTGTAGGGGTTAGTAATATATTCAAAAATGAATAATATATATAATTTACATACAACTTAGAGTAAGATTCATCATTTATCAGTTATCTTTATAATTCAATAAAATATAGCTGACAGCCAAGAGTAACAACTAAATTTTCTTAACTAATTAAATATGTTGAAATATAAAAAAAAATAATAATACATGTACAACTAAATGCTGTAACTAGAAAATTAAAAACTATTAAAAATAAAAAACTTCATGTATCAGTATTAATAATAAATTGCTGCATATTTTTTAAATGAACATATATCAGGCCAACTACACTAAACAAAGATTTTTACAATTATTTATTTAAATCAAAACAACCAAAGCATCATGACTTACTTCCTCAAAATTTCAATGTCGTATTCATTGTCATCCTCTAACCAAACAGGGGGTTGGAGAAGATAACAAATATCTAGTTCAACTATTTCTTTCTGAGTTGACAGTGTTATTAAATTACTGTTAGCCTGAAAAAAACAATTAAAAAAAAACAACAGTATTACTTGTGCATGCATGAATTTCTATGGTGAGAAGAACTGCCAATGTAAGGATGTTTATAATAATAAGAATAGTATATAGTGAGGGAAATTGTAGAAACAACAGAGGTTTCTTCTGAAAATCAGTTCGCTATGGTACTTGATCTTATGCAGTTACCTCCAGATACTCATTTTACTGTTTTATAACTTCTTGATTAGGCTTGTGTCGGTATGTAGAGAATGATAAGATTAGGCTAATGGAGACGGTCTAAAGATGTGGTTGTATAGTGGTTATTTAATTCCTTCCTTTGGCATTTCGTCTATTTGATGTTCTCATGCACAAGCTTAATTAGTAAAATATTTTTATCAATGTCACATATTGATGTTATGTATTATGTTCCAATGGTTAACTACTAATCACTTTTTCTAGCACAACTGTTGGATTTAAAGAGAGCAATACTAGTTTCCAAGTTTTTATAAATGTTTTGTTAGCAATGTCAGCTCTTCTGATTTATTAATAAGTTTTAGAAGGCACTGTCAAGATGTTTTTTATCATATTTTTCTTAAGGTATGTCTGCTTATTTCAACAGAAAATACTAAATCATTAAGGTGAACTCACTAAAAAAAAAATCATTATCCACCACATAAGTATTCACCATCTAATTTCTGCCACTTATCACCAAAAAATGTTAAAATACAAGTGTACATGTTAAAAAAGCGATAGGAAAAAAATTAGATTTACAAACCCAGAAATTCAGTGACATAACATGTAAAGTGAATTAGAAAAGATATTTAAAAATGAGTACAAAGTTTTTTGATATAAACAAAATTATTTTATTTTAATTAAATGCTGGTCTATTCTTTCTAAGAATAAATTAATAGCCAACTTTGTCAATGAAACTATGTGTTTTTAACAAAACAAATAACTAGTAATAATAAAATATGTACTTGATTAATAGCAAAAGATGTAATAATGTCTTGTTCTTTGTGGATGATTTTCATGGGATCTCTAACTTGTTGCTCATAACCACTACTGGATGTTTTCACAGATGCCATCTACGGTAATAGATCACATAAACATTGTAAAAAAAAGTGGTTTAACTGTTTAATAATAATATTTAATATTTATCTCTAATAAGAGGTGCTTTTATATTAATGGTTATTATAATAAAAAAGTTATGCTAGAGACACAAGTCAAAATATTGAAGGAAATATCATTTAAAATATCTTCAAAAGCTTATTTAGATCTTTCATGCAATTTACCAATAATACATTTAATATTATCAGCCATGAATATTGAAAATAATATCAAAAACTTGAATATAAAAAAAAATTATAAGCTTATAAGTAATACAAGTAATTTAGAAATGTATGTAAATATTTTTTTCCAAAGAGAAAATCTTTTATAATTAAATCTGTACTTGTTCAGACTCAAAAGGAATAAACTTTTAGTCTGATGATGTTATAAAAAAGCCAAGATAATTTGTTAGACTCACCTCACTGTCTTCTGACTCTTTTTGTTTGCGAAAGACGTATCTGATAAAGATGTCTTTGAGTTTATCTTGTTGAAGAAGGTAAAACCATAATCTTTTGATAGGCAAGGTGGCTCGGACAGAACTTCATAAAATAAAAATATTTTGTATTTACTAAATAAATTTAGATAGAGCCACACACAAAAAAAAGAACAAAGTATACAATCTATAAAATGTCATTCTCAAAAAAAAAAAAAAAAAAGAAAAAAGCTCAATGAGGAGATGCACCATCATGGGGAAACATGAAAAAATCAGTGTTTGAATTATATTAAAATAAAAATAGTTTTTATTTATTCATCTAAAGAAACAATTAAAAATGTTGCTTTGTATTCAAGTGATATCTATCTAAAGTTTTTAATGATTTTATTAAATTCTGTTCTTTTCATATCTTCTGGCTGTATTACATAAGTTATTGTACTAACCTGAATATATATGTTATTCAAATTTCTTGAAATGTAAGTGAGGATAAAGTTAATCCAAAATGAGAAATCTTTTATGTTTATTGATACCAACTTACTCAAATGGGCTGTTGTCAGGCTGTAGCAGTGCATCTAGCTTACTCCTCCCTTGGTTCGTGCCCATATCTGTCATTACATTAGGTATATAGTTATCAGGTGCACCACCAAACATTTCTAGCTGAGACTGAAAGAATTCTTCCCATCGTTCTAAAATTTTCAAAACCGCATGAAGATTTGGAGACGCATTGGGTACTTCTGTGAAAAAAAAAAATCCATGTATTCAAATTAATTTAAAGAATCAACAGAAAATATATTAATAGCAAAACTAAAAAAAAAAGCAAAACAAAAGCTCTTATGTCAATAAGTTTCAATATATTCAATTTTACTAGAGTCTAGACTCCTAAAAATACATATTAAAAACATATTTCATGAAGAATAAAAATGTTTAACACTAAAACAACAAGAAACTAATCTAAAAATGAATATAATGACTTATGTAAAAAATAAACAACATTTAACATGGCATTTTACCTTTATAAACACTCTTCTCGGAAAATGGGAAAAAAGCAATAAGGGGAGAGCTGAGCAAATTATGTTGTTAAAAAGGTCCATAAGGAGGGGATGGATGGTCATGCGGTGAAGAATGAGTGATTGTCAACACAGGGTCCCAGGTTGGATCCATTAATAGAGACCCAGGATTTTTTAACATGTCCTGGCTAAGTTCTCCATTATTTAATGAGTAACTGGCATTAGTAGTAAAGGCGGCTTGGCAATGTGGTAGCCACACATTTTAATATGCCATGGCTATAGAAATATTAGTTTTACACTTTCTCTACCCCAAAAGTCTTAGGGGCGCAAGGTAAAACTTTACAATTTTTTTACTTTTTTAATCCATGAGAGCCTACATTTTCAATAAACGCTATATGTTTGCACTAATAATTGAAAAAAAAAAAGTGGAGAAAATTTATTTGTGGAAAAAGTTAACATAACCCAAAAACAACAAAATGCAATTTGATTATGGAGCTTTAATTATTGACTATATTTTGGCTTACTTAACAACAAACGTTGTAGTTACCTGATAGTTCTATACCAATCTGTGGAAAAAACATTTGAAGGTTATTGATAACAGATTTGGTCATAGCAAAACGTATGAGACACCAACTATAAGAGTTAGGATCACTGTGTTCTGTGTTTGACTTTTTCTTGTTTCTGTGAAAGAAATAATTAATAAATTGTTAATCAATTAACAGTGAAGATTTGAAAAAAAAAAAACAAAAAAAAAACCCAGTATTGAAAAAAAAAAAGCTTACAATGTTTTCTGTCGTTTAATTGAACTGCTGTCATCGTCATCATCATCATCTTCAAATGAGGAATCATCCTTGTCAGATGCATATGAGTCATCAGAATCATAGTCTAGAATAGTATCTGCAGAAGCAATAAAAGGCTGAAAAAGAAAAAAAATCATTTTTTTTTCAGTGATTATGGGAAATTTAGTCAACAATACAAAGTTGATCAATGGTCATCCCACTGCTTAAGGGAAAAAACTAGATATTTCTTGAAATAATTGAAGGTTTTTGGGTTTGAGATTTTTTTTGGAGGAAGAACAGATGTGGTCAGGAAAATGCCTATAGCTTTTAAACAAATAGAGATAGTGCCTTAAAAAGTATATTTTTTATTAAAAAGAAAATAATTATAGTTGTGTTCATCAGAAAATTATGATATATTAAGATCCAATTTTGATTTTTTAAATCCTATTTCCATAGAAAATGTTATCAGAAGATGATATAAAATTAGCCTACATGTCTGTTAAGATTAAATAAAGAAAAATTCAATTTTCACAAAGGTTCACAAATGATAAAAATTGATGATCATTTGAAAAAAATTCTCACCATATGTAATAAAAAGCCATGGGAAAATGCTGTTTATATAGCCATATTTTAAATGCAGAATTACTTATGAACTACAATCTTATATAATTTGATCTATAAACCAACATGTTGAAAATTAAATGGTTTTTCTAATGATTCATATATCTAATATATCATAAATAAACAGACATGTTAAAATTATTGAAATGGATGTTATTTATACCTTCCAATGGTTTATGCAACTTCTCAATCTTACATGATACAAACTAAAATACTACCAATGATTTGATGGATAAAAATGGCTCAGACCCGAATTTATGTAGTCTAAATAAAATGGTAACCAGTTTAAGTTTGAAGTAATCCAAGTTATACTAATAAAACCAAAAATCACTGTGAGAGAAAACTGTTTTTAAATAAAAAATGTAACAAATCTCACAAAACATCATCTTATTAAATGTATTCCATGTAATTGAAATAACAAATCTTACGAGGACACGCATCCATCAGAAATATACCATTTACTATAGTGAAAATATCTGTTATAAATTTTGCAATTCTTACCTAAAAAAAATTACTCTGTTGAATATCTGCTAGATTATTTTATAAATTTTTTAAAATCTTTTTTTTAAATGCGAATTGGGAAGAATAACAAAAAAGATGTAATTTTTACCCCCTTCACACTAAATACAAAATAAAAAAAGAACTGTCTAGAAACAAATGAGAAACCTAACACAATTTTTTGTAGAAATGATTTCTCTACAAGAAAATATAAGTTCTTTGCAATATGTTAAGAATAGGTATAGAAATCTATCTGTAAAGTGACATGTCTTTAAAAATATGCTACTGTTGTACAGGCCACTTAGCAATTATAGTCAAAAATTGCAAGAAATAGACGATTTAATTGATTGAAAATTGTGTCCACAAATTTTTTTCTGGATATAAATTATAAAATGATAATTTTACCTTAGTCATAAAATAGTTCACCATACTGAGTTCTGGTGGGATGAACTTTTCCTTATATGGTACTTTGGTTTCAGGTGAAGCATTGGATAAATTTGGAGAAACACCAGCATTACTCATAGCTTTAAGGTTGTACACCATTCTTTGTTTGCTTATCTCATCCTGCGATCCTTTCATAATTTGCTCTGTAAGTTTTCATTAAAAAAATCAAAATTCAATTCATTCATTCATTAAAGATAGGTTCAAACTTGATGTGTGTAAAAGTAACAAGGTGATTCTATGCTGCTTTAGTTTATTGTAAATTTTTAATAAAACATTTCAATGAAACCCAGGTGAATGTAAAGGGGATTTGTTCTTAGAAATAACAATATTAATACATTTTTTAAATATTCAATAAAAAAGTAATTTTAATAAAATATTTATACCTAAAAATTTATTGAAACAGTTTTCTTTATAAGATTATAGTAAATATTATGCATTATCTGAACAATGTGTAATTTGTCATTTAGTATTTTTCCTTGTCATTGGATTATCCACAGTAGTAGCCAGAGGTAATTAGAAAAATTCAACTTCAATAAATGGATGAAAATTTAGAAATCATTAAGTTGTCTAAACATTAATTTTCTTGAAAAAAAAAAGAGAAAAACAGGAGAAAAAAAAATTATACATTAATAAAAATAGTTACAAAATATTAATTTAATGGTACCTATAAAAATAGGACAATTAGAAAAAAAAAACTTACTAGGAATAATTTTCTCTGTCTTCACTGGTGTTTTGTTACCACCACCAAACAATGCAGCCCAGGTTTTAACATCAAGTTTATTGGCCACAAGTCTATATATCATCTGCGGGTCAAACATACTCAGAGCAGATATAAGCAGGCTCATGTAAACAGCAATCAACGACTCACTTAACATTATAGTAATTTTAGGTGCATCTTCATCTCTCTCCCTTGCTAAGAGTAACTGCAGTGATGAAACACCTAGGGAGATAGTAAAGTAACTAGGATTACTGTAAGCACTTATATTTTCCCTAATATCTATAAGCTGCGATGTATACATCTACTACATGTATTTTTTTTTACCAAGTGCAATGTTGTAGTACTTCTTAAGAGTGGACTGTGCAAATGTATGCTCTATTCTTTACTCACTTTTTAGCTTTAGGTTAAGGAAGAATTCTTTTGTTAAATAGAAATAATTTTTGACATTTTTTTTTGGTTTGCTTTTTTGTTTTTTAACTATTTTACCACTGTAAGCAACCTACAAAGACAAGTTTTACAAAAGTTATTGTAATTTTAGATTAGGATTATGTAGAAAGACTGCTACACTCAAGCAAATGAATTTAGAGGAAAAAGGAAAAATGCTTAGAAAATGCATTATTTAAGTCTCGGTAAAGATCAAATTTGTATCTCTTGATCTTTACTTATGGGGCATTTCTTTTGACTTCTCACAATGGTTGAGTGTGCAGTGGTTATGGATGTACAATGGAAGACACAGATAAGTGACAGGATTTGAACATGTAATCTTCACAGCCACTTAAGTAAAATGGATTAATAATTATGAAAAAAGTGAATTAAAAAATATCACTTGTAAAGTAACAATACTATAACAGATGTATTAGTTGCAACAAAAAAAATTACCAGGCCATTTGGCTGGTGCTGTGTTTACAACTTCTTCTCCACTACTAAAGCTTCGTTGACGAATTCTTTTCACACCTGCCATAAGATGACTTGATGGATAAGAAAATTCAGGACTGAAATAAATATAATTTTCAATGAAAATGAAATGAAAATAATAATGGTAAAGTTTAAATTGTTATTATCAAAATAAATAAAAACATATGCCTCTATATAAATTGACTAAATTATGAAAAAAGAAAAAAAATTAAATTACTTTATGAAACCATCTAGTCCAACTTCAGCTGTATCAACATTAAATGAATCACTATCACATAAACTCTGATATATACAAGAGGAAAGGGCAACTGCCAAGTCTCTTATTGTGCCTACAAATCCTATGTCTGTCTGAGTACCTGGTGGCAAAGGCATCTCTACAACTGCTTGTAAAAGATCCTATGATAAATACAGAACAAAAAACCTTAGTTATCAGTATAAAATAACAGAGTACCAAAATAACTAATTAAAATAGCATTATCTAGTTTATCAAATGATCACATTCAATGAAAGAATGAACAAGAGACAGAAATTAGGTGGACAAACTGTTATTTTACGAATATATAATATATATCTCAACAGATGTATATATATTGTTTTACAATTAATACATATCTTAAAAGATAGATGAAATATGTAAAGATATACTAAATATTTCAGTTAAAGCATTATCACGTACTTAGAAAAATGTGAAAGTGAAAAATTTGAGTTACTGATAAAAATCAACAATAAAATAAATTTTAGAAGTTAATAAAAGTGGACAAAATATTTCAGACAAATATTAGGTGTATTACAATTTACCTGTATACTGCACTGAAGGTATTGTATGGGGTCAGCTATAACACTTCTGTTGCTGGTAATACTGGCTGACAAAAGAGGTAAAGTTGTAGGGAATGGTAATGGAGACAGTAACTGTTGTTGCGGCCTTTCTTGTTGCAACTCCTGCAATATTTTATTAATTGGTAAGTACAATGTATTAGTAAAATAAAAATTGAATACCATAAAAAAGACCCAGCATTTAAAACAATTAAAATTCCATTTCCTATTCAAGTAATATAAGAACGAAAAAGGTAAAATCTTATATAAAGTTTCACCTGAAGTAACAATAGTATTTCCATCCGAACAGATGCCAAACCTCCACCCCCTGAGCCTTGCAGAATGCAATATGATGCCAATGTGCGCAAAAGGTGTTGATTGGAGCGCAGCCATGCCTTTCTCCGTGCCATGCGAGCAACTTTGCTTTGTAAATCTTGCTTCTCTGCTTTCATAACTTCATAAAGAGAAGCTTTTCCAACTGAAATATCAGACCTCATTGACATGGAACGAGCATTCTTTTGGAAAGATTCACTACTTTCCTCAAAGTGAGAGTCATCAAGAATACTTTCATCTGCACAATGAATGATGATTGAATTTATTAATACATGTATGAATATACAAAAATAACTATATAAATTTATCAAATCATCCATTATGATTAAATAAATTAAAAATGAAACTTCTGTTTGCAGAATAATTACCAGCAATATTTTTATTTTTGCTAATAAATTAAGCTTAAGATTTATGACTTAAAATATGTCTCTATAATGGTCAGGCTTGCGGAGCCGCCAAATTTTTTTCGGCTCCGGCTCCCACAAATTTTGACGGCTCCAGCTCCGGCTCCCTATTAAGATAGTATCACACGAGACAAAAAATTGTGTAATTGCTCCACGCCAACATCCCGCTGATAAAAAGTTATGCAAATTTTGCCGCGTTCACCCCCAGAGTCAGGAACTTGAAAAATATACGCATTGTCCATTGTCGGTTGTACTAAAAACAAACCATTTCAGTGCATCCAGAATCATTATTTTCCATCGAGGTTTCACTAGTCGCCATTTTCATAAGTAATAAAAAGTTATTTCAATGATCAAATTAGCAAATAGTAAAATGATACATTATTTAAAATATTTTAAAGACTTCAGTATTTATATTTATTATTGATTAATTCGAAGTGACTATTCGGACCCGGGCAGGCCCGTAGCCAGGATTATTGCATTGGGGGGGAGAATTTTTTTTCTCGGGGGGGGCCGGGGGCGTGCCAAAGAATTGATTATGGGGTACAGCGGCGGATCTAGACAACTTTGACGGGGGCAAAACTTTGACCCCGGGGGCGGGGCGAAACTGTTTTCAATGTTGAAAATTGGTCTTTGAACAAAAAATATAAACTTGCGATAACCGGAGGTGGGGGGATATGCCCCCCGGCCTCTCCCCATAATTCCGCCCCTGGTGGGGTAGAAGAAATGTTTGGGGGGGGGGGGGGCGAAGATGGAGGTGCGAAGCGCCGAAAGCTTGCGAACGGAGAGGAGGGGTTTTGGGAGGGGACCTCAGTGAGTCCCTTCCCCAAGAAATTTTTTGCAGTTCCATATCTGGAATAGTGCATTTTAGTACCGATTGTTTAGCTATTAATTAGAAATATATAATTTTAACTAAGTTTCAATAGTGCATGCATGTTGCAGTTTTGTTAAAAAAAATTTAAATAGTAAAGAGTTTTAATGACAAAAATTTATTGAGGCTGAGCAATTTCTGATTCCTGTTATAAATATATTGACCATTTGTTCTGCTACACAATTGTTACATAATAGATACCTGATTTATATCATTGTACTGTTGGTTAAACGTACAACCCTGGAAGAACGACAAAGATGCACGAATATAGCTTAGCTATTTGTGTGATATTTCTTATAAAATATTGAAAACAAAGAACAGATCTATCAACAACAAATGACCAGTCGCAATTATTCAATTTAAAATAAAATTAATTCTGCTAAAAAGTAAATTTGCAAATTAAATAACATCACTCAGAAATCACGGAGTTTGTACTTTATTATTTTATTATACATATGTATAAAAGTGAAGTCAGAAGTCAATATTATTTTATTAACTTATTTAAGTTGCTAGTTGTCCTCAGAAGATATCAATATATAAAACTATTACAAGGTTACGAAAAGGGCCCACCGACAGACATTTCGGGTCCCTGGGCAGGGGTGACACGGGCCCCCGTGCTGATATTAATATTTTCAAAAGTTGATTGGCCAGCTCAATCCGGGCCCCTAAAACAAAATTGAACAAAATGATTGATGTTTTATAGCCGTTATTATTAAAATTTTGTCAAAAAGCTCAAATCATGCACGGGGGGGGGACTCAGGTCATGAACGGGGGGGGGGTCAGCCCTCTAGCCCCCTCTAGCTATGGGCCTGGACCCGGGTACCAATAAACTCCGATTTTTATTCGGACCCCGTTCCAATAAAGTCTGATTGATATTCGGACCCGTGGCAAATATGCACTTAGCTTAGCTATACATAAACTTTATTATTGTTTTTTGTTTATTTTTTTTATAATTGTTTGAATTGTATGATTTAATCGTTACTCAGTGTCTAGGGTTTCACTAAGCGGACTCTGTATTATTATTTTTTCGGGTTCCGTCTAATAAAGTTTAAATATATCTAAGCTTAGTGCATATTTGCCACGGGTCCGAATAACAATCGAATTTTATTGGGATCCGGGTCCGAATAGCCACAGCCTTATAAATGTATCTGCTCTGTTTCAGATATTCTGTTTATAATAAAATTGTTAAATACAGAAAGCTACCATTTTGTTTTTAGTCTATTACAAATTGTAGGAGGCAAACAATCAAACAAATTTGGAATTTTAAAGCTAAAAAAAAATAAATTCTGCTGTAAAAAAAAAGCATTTGGGAGCCGTGGAGCCGCCAGATTTTTTTTGGCTCCGGCTCCAGCAAAAAGTAGCGGCTCCCGGCTCCGGCTCCGCAAGCCTGATAATGGTATCTTTTTTTTATCTGCATACTTAATTTATACAAGAATAAAAATAAATAGCAATACTGTATTATTTTTTTAAAACAATTTAAAAGTAGCATACTTTCAGGTGGGACAGGAAATGCTGAAGAATCTATACTACTGCCATAGTGACATAAAATTCTTAAAATTTCTACTTCTTTTTCAAGCCAGATATAAAGTTGGTGCCTAAGTTGGCCTCCATCTACTTCAAAGCCTGTAGCAAGATTTCCTAACTCTTCACTGAGAACCTGGTTAAATTAAAAGGATTTTTTTTTTCAAAAATTTTAACAAAGAATATAAAAATCCTATACATGTACATGTTTTTCTCAATGCCTAAAATTATGAAGAGCTTAAGTATTTGATACAGTTAAATGTTTTAAGTTTTATTTCAAATCTAAAAAGAATTATTAAAATTTAAAAAGATAAATTTTTTTTTTTTATTTCTTATTATTATTTTTTTTTAATACAAAGACACTGATAGCAGATGCATGTACCACAAAAATAAGCACTATACCATACAAGTAATACAATAATAAAAAATTTAAAACATGTTTTTAACAAATAAAAAAAAGTCATATTATCCAGAAATAGAATTTACCTTTAGACATGCAATGAACTTGTACTGCTGGGCCATAATATCTATTTGGTTAATATCATCTGATTTCTCTTTTATACCACTAGTCTGGTTCTGAACAGAACTGGATTCAAAATCATCTTTTTTAGAATTATCTTGTTCTTCATCCTCATCATCTTCATCATCATCACTTCCTCCTAAGCCAAGATCTAAATCTAAGTCAAGATCATCCTTAAAATGCACATGACTTGAGAAGCCCCAATCCATGGATGAAGCAGTGTTACTTGTTGAATTTAAAAGTGGCTTACCCCAGTCAATAGAATCTGCCTTATTATTCAGTGACATACTGATCTTTTCAATGGTTGGTTCATGTCCTGATGAAATGATATTTAAATCATGAAACGTTCCTGTCATGCTATTGATTTCACATAAAGACTGACGTCTTCTGTTGGCAAAATATTCCATCTTTTGTAAGTCTTCCTCAACTAACAGTGGACACTTGGGAAGTTTCCTCATAACTTCAATTGAAACTAATGGGCAACCATTTTGGAAATGAGCATGGGCAGTTGCAAAAAAGAGCTGGCGTTCTGATGGTGTAATCTGGTCCAAAGTTGATAAACCATCAGAAACAATTGTGTCTGTGTGTGTAAAGCCAGTTATCAGTTCTGTGCGTTGCTTAAGAGACGATGAAGCCAGCCTTAAACGAGTGATCAGTGGATGGGTTCTCAAATAATTGTAAAAGTTAAAAACTCTTGTGATCTGTAACAACTTGTCCATGTCACCATGATACTGAGCATAGGATTTTCCAATATTTTTCTGAAATATATAATATAAAGAGCTAAAAAGATTGTAACACATTAAAGAAACTAAATAATAAATTTTCCAGACTTATTTGATTTATTTTGTCAATAAGTGCAGAAATATTCTCTAACATATAAATGTTTAATTCATTACCTCCAACAGCGTCTGGAGTGAAGACTCATAATCCTTAAACTGCCAGAGAGCCATAGACCTTAGGAATGGGTCTGGGTTTGCCAGCTTGGATTGATAATTGTGACCTTCTTTATCTAAGCCTAAAATTCTTTCATAAAATAGACCCCGTACTGTATCTGGTAGCAAAGTGTCATCATACAAACGGCACAGAACAATTGCTAGCTGTAGATCTTCAAGCTTGTCAAGAATGACCTAAAAATAGGGACGATTAAAACTTTCATCATAAATGCAGAAAAAAATGTGTAAAGCTGATTAAAATAAAAAGTTCAAAGTATAAAACAACTGTATAGCAAGTGAATAAATTAAAGTGGTGTTTAAGAAAATAAAAAAAAAAAAGATTACATTAACAGCATTATCAACTTGGCCTGCCAAAAAGAAAAGTGCAGCTGCATGTTGGTATTGGCCTTTTGAAAGTAAATGAAAAGCATTCTTCATTGCCACACGACGATGATTCTCATTAGTAAAGTCTAGATTGAAAAAAGCTTCCATTTTGCTGTCTTGAACAGTCCTTGTGAGTCAAGAAAAAATGATTGAAAGATTTAAACATTTGAAAACTATTAGAAATTGAAAATTTTATAAATAATGAGTAAGCATAAAAGCTTTTAATTACCACTGAAGTGAAAAGAAAGTTTTGTTAAGTCATCCTTTGTGCTAAAGTTAATTTTAATGATTTTTAAGAAATTGATATTATGTAAATAAATGATTGCTTTTAAACAAAAAAAATGTAATCATTAAGGAAAATAAAAGTTTATACAGGTACAAGTAAGTGGTAAAAAAATCAACTGAAAATAAGGGTTTTTTTTAAAAAAAAAAAAACAGAATGGTACAAAATTGATTTGATGGATAATATGGCAGTTAATAAAAAAATCAATATAAATTAACAATAAGATCTTTTATATCAAGAATAAAATTGTAACAAGATGGGCTAAAATCATAATTCAAACTTAAGCAATTGAGTTTCTCCGTGTTGTGTCTACTATTACCTAGAAAGTTTAGCACTTACTTAAACAGACTTTTAACAATGGTCTTCTTTCTCATAGCAAGATAATAAATAGCAGCATCCATTGGTTTTTTGGACTTTTTGAAAGCTGCATTGGCAACTTTGACCATTAATGTCTTAAGCTGTGTCATATTGTTCAACCACCATCCAACACCATAAAGTTTTAACTCCTCCCACACAGGCTCATCTGCTTTCACACAAGGAATGGCTGACAACAGCTCCTGTTACAAATACAGTTAGAGTTATTTTGATGATTGTTATTTAAACAGAAATTGTGAAATGGATTATATTGTACTACTATTACAAAACATTTAGATTACCTGGGTTGATTCTGAGTGAAAAGCCCAAACTAAATGAAATGTCCTAATGCCATTTTCTAACAAAGAAACCCTTTGGATGGGTGGTAAAGTCTTAACCAAACACTGATACTGTCTTATAGCCAATAGAAATCTTAGTCCACATTCATCCACACTACCCTGATGCTCCTTGTTATCTGTTTCTAATAAAAAAAAATATTAGATCAGAACTACATAACAAATGTTGAATTAATAAGACTTATTTAACTGTGCAATATACACACAAAAAATAATTACCTCCTTCAAGCATGTCTTGGAAATCAAGTGTTGTTGAACCTACAACCTCTGCTAAAGCTGCTAAGTAGAACTGATCATTACCAGAAAGGCCTGGTATATTTAACTTGAATAAATATTCCCTCAGAACAGAAGCCTGGGCAGGAGTGAAACTATATGGATCAGCTGGAGGTCTGTTGCCGCCTGAGAGTAAACGAGGCCTGCGAGGTGTGCTGTCATTGCTGTCTGATGATGTTGAAAGAAGCTGTTCATCAAGGTTGTCCTCTGTTTTCTGTATGCTTACATCCAATATATCAGAATAATCCTTATCTTTGGCAGAATGTGCCCCTTTGGTGCTGGTGTGGATTGATGCATTGTCTTTATCAGCTGCAATTAAGGCATAGAGAGGTAGAGGGGGAATAGATTTTATTTCAACATAATTTACAGAAGGCTCTGTCTCTCCTACATCATTTTCACTTCTCACAGATACGCTTCTCTGACGAGAAATTTTGAGTGACAGGTGACCACTGTCCAAATGCTCCTCAGAATAAATGCTGTGAACACCATCCGAGCCACTGATGCACCGGACTAAATGAGCTAGAATGGCTTTCACTCTTCTAGTTTTGCCAAAGTTTAGCAGTTCCATTAGAAGTTTAGGATGATACTGAGGCAAAACAGGATTGGCAAATCTAGCAGCCTCAAACAGGCCTGTATCATACAACATAGGCAGACTTGATATATTTTCACTTCGGGCTTGATTAGCAGAAGTTGGTTGGTTAATTTTTTTAACAGACTCCCTCTTTGAGGCAATTGATGGCCCCATATTGCTGGAAATATATTTGAAATTAGACATGGACAGAGATGTTTTGAAATTGGATTTGGATTTGAAATTATTACAGAGGTTTAAGCTGGATGCTGCTGTTACTAGTTTTGCTTCTGTCAAAGTACGAGAGTCAGCAGGAGATTCTTCTTCAGCTATTTCCATAGACTCACTGTTTGGTTTCCATTGAGTGAATACCTGGTGAATCAAAATATAATTTTCAAGATATTTTTTTTTTTCATTTTTCTAGCATTACAATTAATTTTGTCAACTATTTTTTTTCAGTAGCAATTTTGCCAAATAGCAAGCCATATGTGTAACAAAAAAAGAAACATTAAGTTACAATTTGCATGCAATTATAACATTAAAAAACACTAATTACTTTCAAGCATTAAATATCCTGAAAATAAATAATGAACATATTACAAACAAAATATTTTTATGTATGAAGTTTAATTTAAATACCTGCATTTCATTGTCCATGCCGACAACTAAAATTCCTGCTCGCACCCAACTAATATGCATCGGAAGTGGAGGTAATCCATCAGCGGTAGTTAGTTCTATACCTTTAAGCTGCATCCATTTAATTTCTTCCTGGAAATCTTCTGCAACCATTGATTTATTAACAGCTAATCTCTTGCTGTTGGCGAATGCTGACCTTTTATCCTCTTTACAAGCCTCTGCTTGTTGGTCAAGAGATTTTAAAGACTTGGCTATTTCATAGGAGACCTAATATTTTACAGTAATAAATGTAAGTTATTTTATTACATAATCTAAATACATATAATTTGTCTGGATATCTCCGTTACAAATTTAATGGCTTAAAGTATATCAAATTATATTCTCTACCTGCCCATATATGAGGACTTTAGAGCCAACCCCAACAGTTAACAGGTGTGATCCGTCTTCTGTGGAAACCCAGTCTAACTGTACTAAACATTTCTGGCGAAGGAGACCTTTTTTATTTCCAGCTTCTGAGATGGATTTTCTGATAGACTGAATAGTGCTGAGACTTGGGACAGATTTAGTTCTAGTTAAGAATGCCGCTGCAGTCTGAAGAGATGGATGATCTAAGTCTTGCAGCTGAGGCGAGTCATAGCTGTGTAACATAACCATGTCTATTTCATTTTTTGGATCAGGGATTTTTATGTTATTCAGTTCTATGGTGTCTTCTTGAATCCATTCTGATCCACCTAAAAAAAAAATAATAGGTACTTAATGTTTGCAGCTGTTCCAAAAGACATTTAAAAAATTTTTAAAACTAACAATTAATTTAAAAAAAATTATTTCACAGTAATAACACAATTGTTTACCAGTGGATTCACATTCAAGGATAATGACTCGCAAATTGACAAACTTGTTTTCCGGATGCTCAGGTTGTGTTCTGATTGGACCTAACCGGAATGCCACAGCTAGACGACCACTGTAAGCACAGCTTACTGCGATGGGTTTGCCTGAAAATATAATGCATGAACCTAAAAGATAATGAAGATATGAAAAAACAACTAATGGGACTATGCCAGAATTTTTAACGATGTAGATTTGAATCAGATTCTTCCTTAAAACAACAATTCTGATTCCTCATGACATAATTTCATTAAAATACAGTCAACTATTGACATGACATAATTTCAGTGAAATACAGTCAACTATTGACAGGAAATACACAATGACGCACAAACATCTATTGACATGAAAGACAAATGTATGTATTCACTGACACATATACAAATCAGTTTACAATAAATGCAGACTCACTGAGACATATACTGTTGTCTTTTTAGTGCATATTTTTTAAATGATAATTTCAAATTATGCATTTTTTGTTTCAAAAAACTTTTTTTTGTTTCCAAAAGCAAATATAGATTGGTTACTTTCTAGCCAACAGTCAATAAAAATCTTGCAACTTTAAAACTAACTATTCTTTATTAATAATTGTAAAATCTTTTCACTAAAAATTACAAGAAGTATTTTTCTAACAAACAAATGAAAAAAGGGAAATAATTCATGTCAACTTGCCAGATTTTAATATTACAGTGAAATGTCATTATTACAAATGCCAGTGAAATGAGTTTTCCTGTATTTAGAGGTAATGTGTACGATTTTGTACTTGTCTAAATTAAGTAAAAATAATAAGAGATAATTGGTTATTAGATTGTAACCTTCTTTTATGCCTGTTAGAGCAACTAAGAAAAAAACAAAGCTATAAGAAAATCTGTTATTTCCCATACAACATTAAATGCAATAAACATCTATGGACAAAAGACACAAACTCTTCATGACAAAAGCACAGATTCACTGATGCATTGACAAGAGAAATAGTCTTATTACATGCACACAGATTCACTAATGCATTGACAGGAGAAATAGTCTTTTTACATTTACACAGATTCACTGATGCATTCACAGGAGAAATAGTCTTTTTACATTTACACAGATTCACTGATGCATTCACAGGAGAAATAGTCTAATAACAATTGTACCATGTGCATGTGTGACTCAACACATTTCATCAATACAAAAACAAATGATGTCATACAGATATCACCATGTATACAAATGACCTCGAATGACTAAATACCAAATGTACAATTAACAGTTTACAAATGGTAATGCTGATCAAATAATATATTATGTCTTTCAATATATGTATTGATGTCATACTAAACATTGTAAAACAGTGTTAGTGCAAAATAATCTGCCCAATTCAGCGTGATAACAGGTAATGTCATACAGAAACCACCATGTATACAAAAGATGTCCTTTGATAGGCAAACTATTTACACTATTATTAACAATAAAATGGTGTGATGATAAAATAAATTTTTTTATGCATATATGGTAATGATGATTACCAGATACTGTTGATATATTAGCTCAAAGCAAGATTAATGGGATGTATTAAGCAATCATGAACTTTTGGTGTCATGCTGTACACTATGTCATTTAATGTTATAATATGTATATTAATAAATGTAGTGATGTCATACTAAACTAGAGAACGTAATAATGTTGGTGCTCCACAATGTGGCCAGATGATATCACATATTTCACTAATACAATAACAGATGTAATTATACATGTACCACTGAGTATATACAACTAACGTCAAGAATCAAAATAGGTTTTAAAAAATCCTTTAGCTCAATGTCGGTTCCAGCAATAAGTATCAATTCTAAAGGAAAAAAGTTAGCATACTACTGTGTACCTGAAATTGTAACTGAACTGGACTTGTTAATAGAAGAGGTAGTTAACTGCCATTCAGACCAGTCATAGAGATGATCTTTTCTCATCTCTTCCTGCTTGGATCTCACCTGGGGCTGAACTTTAACATTACAATCATCCATTGAGAATTCATAGCTTGTAACAGTGGACGTATTTGATGCATCAGAATTTTTGTCAATGCTTGATAAATTACATCTCCAAAACCGTACTTCACCATCAGAGCTGGCTGTGGCAAACTGGTATGGCGCATAGCAGGCTGGATAAATGGAAGCTGAACTAAGATGTCCACCTGAAACAGCTGCTGCTATAACTTCAGCATCTTCAGGAAGAGGAAGAGTTTGAAAACAAACCTATTAAGAATACAAAAAAGGATTACTGAGGGGTAAAATTTCACAGGCATTTCATTATTTATAAGTAGTTAATTTTATTAAATATTTACAAGGTTTTAGTATATATACATAGATATGTGTATGTTAGAGCTGCTGTTAGATAAAAAAAATTATCGAAATTAAAACATAATTAAACATTTTATCACAAAAAACACAAATTTAAATCAATAGAATATAATACATTTATTTGTATTTAAACAAGTTTGTCATTATATTCTATCGTAACATTGGCATAATACACAAGTCAGTTTAATTTACAAAAGAGTTATGATTAATTGAAAGATCTATTAGCATAAGCATATGTGTCAATAGAAATAGTTTATTGAAATGTATCAATCAAGTCAAGTGATGCGACTTTTTTTTTTAAATCAACCACAATGCATTACTTGTGTTTTTCCCAGAATGTAGGTTCTAAACTCATGACATGTGACCCCTCTCCCCTTCATCCCTATAATATTTTGCTACACTTGCCCCCCCCCCCCCCCCAAGTCTTGCTAACCCTGCCCTCCACTTCCCAACCCAAAAAAAAAAAATACAGCATTTCGATCTCGTATGTGTCTTTTCCTTCTTAAAATAATAGTATAGCCAGAAAGTAGTTGGTCACTAATTATTAACCAGTTTTTTCTCTTGATTTTTACCCCTTTTCCCCACTCAGTCAAATTTTTGACGCACTTTACAGCTTTTCTCTCCACAAAGATCATGTTACTTATGGCTAACTCAACCACCATATCCCCTCTGTTCCAAAACAATTGACTTAATGGTTTTCAGGTATTTTGGATAAATAAAACCTCAATTAGAGTTTGAAACTTTAAATTAAAAAGTTCTGTTGGTTCAGTAGAATACAGCCAACAAATATTCGTCAAGAAAGAAAACAAAATAACAAGCTAAGTGCAAAAATGTACCTTAGTTGTGCGAACTGACATTGTCATTTTTTGCTGTGAAAATGACTTTGATAAATTTGGTTTGGAATCTATTTCACCAAAACTGATTTCATCACTCTGTCCCTCCAATGATGGGTCTAAAATCATAAATTTGAAATTAAGATACATAAATATCTCATAAAAGGCAGAATATATTGTGATTAATGTTAGTTACAAAACAAAAATACCTCTAATAATATCTCTAAATCAGTAAACACTGAAATGTCTTTCATTGGTTGGGGGAAACCTTGTTTAAAGTAGAATTTTAAAAAGTTTGCCAGGATAAGGTTTTTCCCAATTTAAATGTATATATTACTGTTATTTGTCTAGGATGTAAATGAATTATGATGCTTATAGCTGAAAGTTAAAAGGTAGTTAGGGAAACTAGGAACTCTTTTTTTTTAAACACTTTAAATTAATCAGACTTTATCCAGCCGGAGACAAAGCCATGTGTCCCTAGTAGTTTCATAATTAGCCCACTAGAAATCTCCTGCAATAACAGAGGGTTTTTGGGATTGATCAAAAAATTTGGTGAAAAAACAGGTGGGGCACAAAAACACCTATAACTTTTAAAGTAACAGAGATACTGCCTTACAAGTATACATAGTAATGAATTATATTTCTATGTGTGAAAGAATTAAAGTTACAACTCTATTAGAGAAAAAAGTATTAATTTGAAAAGTATCATAATTTTTTTTCTAATTTTGATTTTTTAAACCCCATTTTCACCTGAACATTAAATCAGGATATAAAAATATCCATTTGGTATTTCTAGATAAAATAAAGAGAATTCACTTTCCTTTACAACAATATTAAAATTATTGAAATTTATGAAGTTATGATAAAGTTGTTATGATTTGAAAATAGTCACCATTTTTAATGGAAGACATGAGGGTGGCTGTTTATGTAGTCTTTATTTATTGTACACTCATTTATCAACTACAAACTTAACCAGTATGGTCTTTATACTAACATGTTCTGAATTAAATGATCTTTCTAAAGATATATATTTTATGTTTGTTGACTTTATATACAGAGATGATACAAATATATAAATTCTATTTAATAAAAAAAAGAACTGTCTAGAAAAGGATGAAAAACCTAACATGATTTTGTGTATAATAAGCATATACATGTATAAGTTTGTTTTTGATCCATTTAAAATTAGGTATAGAAATCTTTCACTGAAGTAAAATGTCTAAAATCCGTAGCGATTGCTGTCTTAACTGTGCATCCGGAATGAAGGGTTAAAAAAAAAATTAAAATATATCCTAAGGATTGAAATTCCACATTTTTTCCTGTTTTAATGTTTCATCAAAACCACAATGCATTGTCTACTATAAGTAGGCAAAAATAGGGAATTTGAGCATGAATATGTCTCCTCCATGACACATGGCAAATAAAACTTTTAAAACAATAAAACTAGGTACCAGTGATATTTTTTTCAAGAGCTGGCTTTGAGTCTATGGTTATCTTCCACATGTGGAGATTGGATCCACCTTCAGGATTTTTTTCCACAACCACAAGATAAAAGTTCTCATCAAATGTATGTTGCCCACTGAGATCAACAACTGCTTCACTGGATCCTTTTTTGTCTATTCCTGTGATGATTTGCTCCTGATAAACATGGAGGAGTTGAATGTTTTGCCAGTCCTGGATTGAATATTTAAAAGACATCCAATAAATACCAAAGGTTGATAAATAAACATTTACTACTACCTGTTTTTATTTATCATTTTTCTAAGTTAATGAATGAATTATTGGACGTTCCAATTAATAATTATACTATGTGATCAGATTATTTAAATTCCTCTAATAAGATATCTATTTAAGAGACACTCTGCAATACAGAGGGAAAAAAAATTTGTCTGACTGAAATCAGATTTAATTAAAATAATAGTTTTACAACAGCTATTTCCTACAAATCTGCTTGATATCAAACATTTTTCAACTGTAGTATATTTTTTTTAACAATTCCAAAATATTCTGTAATTGAGAAAAAAACCTCTAAAACAATTTTAACTAATGCCAGAAAAAGTATCTATTTTTATTATTTCCAACCATTGTCTGAAAGAAATATTATCTCTACCTGCAGAGCATTACTGATAGCATCAAGTTCTAAAACACATCCAGGGCGAGTTGAAGACTGTAGTGATATTACATTAAAAAGTTCTGATGGCACTGTTTTAGGTTCAACTGGAAGTTCAAGGCTACCAGAAGCATCTTCGCTGGATGCACTAAGTCTCTGAAAAAAAAAATACTTTTTGAAATACATAAAAAGAAAAAAAAATGGAACTAATAATATTTTTTACAAAGGTTTCTGCCATACTGTATTAGTATTGGAGGGTTTTTCCATGAGTAAACTTCTAGCATCAATAACAGCTTGAAAGAGACGAAGACAATGACCATCAGAAGCCACAAATAAAGTGCTAGGACTGTTACTATAAGATCCAAGGCAAGTGCTGTAACAAACAAACCAATATATCAATTAACTCAGTAAATAATTATGCTCAATAAGAACACTATACATATAATAATGAATACATTGATCAACTGTTAATACTAAACCAAAATTTAAGATTTAAATCATTTGCGAGATTAAAAAAAACCTTAATGGTGATATTGACATTTGATTCAAAAGATTTTATTCAAAATAAGGGAAATTAAGAGAAAATATTTCTATTTTATGTCAATAAAAAAATACACTTTGTATTTTAAAAATTCGTCTTTTATGTTAACAAAAGTAAAATCATTCAATCATTGTACTGTTTCACTGTAATGACAATAGTAGTTATTTGAAGGAAAAAACAATTAACTAATGAGGAGAAAAATCTTAACCAAATAAAAACAAAAGAAAAAAAAAAGAAAACATTTCCTTTTTAAGAAGGATATGTCCAATGTCCAGGTTTTTACTAAGGAACTTTCAAACATTCAATGTAATCTATACATTTTTCTTGCATTTAATCTATACCAAAAATATTTAATTACTATTAAGAAGCATATTTATCAGTTTAATTTATAGCATGGCATCAAACACAACATCAAATAGATTGATTTACTTCATTCATCTTTGGTCATCGTAATGAATTTAAGCTAGGTTTATTTTTTTTGTTTTTATCAATGTAACAATAGTCAGTAACACACTTTTTGAAACCATACTTTCTACAAAAGGAAATAAAGATAAGCTAATTAGTTAATTTGATGGAAATAGTCATTAAGACACTGGTAATATTGATATCATGATAAAATAACATAATCAACAAAAGCTGGATGTGACTTAAAAAAGTGCATTTGGTGCTGAAGATAAAGCTATTTTTTCTGTTGATAAAATAGCAGCCAACTTAAATTACATTTCTGTAAAAAGACTAGTATAAAAGCAATCAGACCTTCATGACCAATAAATAAAAAGGTACAGTATAAGCTTTCATAAACCTTTCTACAAAAAGCAAATTGGAATGTTTAAGACAAAAGAAGCAAGCAAAAAATTTTGTATAACATAAAGCTAACATTAGTTTAAACTTCAGCTTGCACATGGGACATGGGACATGGGGGAAATGTTTGGAAAATGTAACTTATGAAAATAATATTTTCTTCAGTTGAACAAAGCTAAATTTGAAGTTGTTTATAAATCTAACAATTCATATACAAACTAAAAAAAAGGTCCCTTGAAATGATAAAGACTTCTAAAAGTAAGCTAAATCCCTTGATTAATTACCTCCAATCAAAATATCTGTTGTGGAAAGAAAATTAGAAACTTTGACTTTTGTCACAACTTCACTTTTATTATGCAGTACCTGATGTTGTTTTTTTCATAGATTTATTAATTTAATACAATAAGTTTAAAGGTACAAATGTTTAATGCATTTTATAATCTTATCTGTATCTGTAAATTATATTGCTTTAAAATGCCATTTCAGTGAGCTTTTTTAATGTTTAAAATGATAAATAATTTTAAGCTATACCTAAAAAGTACATTTTGTTTTAGATAACACTCCAAATGCTAAAATACCACTGGAAGCAACAGCCCATTATTTAATTTTCTAACAATGTGATTACATTTTTCTTTTAAGTTTCATGAGGCTGAGGAAAACAGAGTTAATGATATTTCTTTAGTACCAACCTGACGTTAGAATATGATGAAAAGAATAGAGAACTGAAAATAACATAAAACAATTGAAATTTTCACTTAAACCTTTTTTTTTTATTACAAGTGGTTTTTTTTTTTCAAGAATATAAAATAAAAAGAGCAGCACCTCGTTAACCATGAGTAATAATTTGATGTTTGTTTTGGCCAAACAAAAAATTAACCCGCATGAAAGCCAGTAACGTTTTGCCCATACTATCTCTAATAGCTCAGTAAATTTTCTAGTCCTCTAACTAAAATAAAAGATGTCTTAGTGATCATTATTAGCAGTTTTACATAAGGTTTTTTTTTATTTTACTATATTCCATTTAACTTTTTGTAACTAAACAATATTCTTTTAGTCATATTGAAGATTTTCAAACCACTTCGTTTTAAAATATTTAATAAAATTTCATTATACCAATAAGGAACTATTTCAGTGGTTTGAAAAAAACTCCCTAATATATAAAAAATAAAATATCAAGGCTAGAAAAAAAAATGTCCATTTACCTAGGTAATAATGTAGGAACCCAAGCTACACTAGTAAAAGCTGAAGGACTGGAGTTATTTATTCGACACAACTCTGTCAGTCCACCTGACTTTGACAAAGGTCCGACAGGCACAACTTGCCAAAGAATTAATTCACTACAAAATGTTGGAACTGTCTGATCTGCTTCTGTTTAAAAAAAAAATTATTTGAGCCATCTATATCAAAATTGTTTAGTATTTAGTTGTTAACTGTCATTTAATAAAAATATTCATAAAATAGCAAACAAAATTCATTTCTTACCAGAAATATTCTCCAGTGCCTTTGAAAACATATCTTCATCATTAGCATCATTGCCTGGAAGATTGTGATGGGATGTGGTCAACATAAGAGGAAGTACTGGGTGACAAGCAGCAGAGTTTGTACGGAATCTATGACCACATGCACGAGATGAATGGGATACACTGACAATATTTTGAAACTTTGTTTTTTCAGCAAAGCTAACCTTTTTAAATATAAGGATAAAAATTAAATTCTAGACAGGAAACTCATTAAAAAAACTATTTTCTAATAATCATGACAAAAAACTATTTTATTACATAAAAAAGTTAATCTCACTGATGTTCTTATGATACATAAATAAATCGTTCATAAAATAGTAAAAATATGAAAAAATATCTAAAAATCAAATTTTCAAAAATAGACTAACTACTCCATAATATATAGCAAATTAAAATTTTGTTACACTGAAATTGGCAAAATGTTTTCTATTCGTGAAATTCTGCACAGTACAAAAATAGCCTAAACATGGTGCTAACGCCATATATTCTATTTTTTATGTTTGTATACCAGAATTACATCAAATGCATTAGGATTTCGTATGTGCATCACAATTACCATCTTAACTATCAAATACATGCAATTAATCAAATATTTTTTTTAATATTACATCTTAATTACATTTAGAAATAGCTAGTTTCCCTAACCCAAACAAAAAGACACCATGTACCAAACTATAATATTAATGACCAACTTTGCCAAATGTGATCTTCAGTTTCCATAAAAAATCCTTACCCCAAGCAATACCAGTACGATCACATTTTACTAAAGCTATACCATAAAAGTCATTCTCAAAAACACTCCCTGTTTGGTACATTTATTTGCTAGTAATGTTGTCTGTAATTTTCAAGCTTGACCATCCCTCCCCCAGCTTCCCATGCAGCACACAGCTCAGTTCAGTAAAGTAATGTATTTCGGTACAGTTGGCATAACATTTTTTTTCTTCACTCACCCCCCGCTGCAAACGATTTTTTTCACTAGTATTTAGCCGTCTGTCAACAATACAGCGTTACATAATAAGTGAACAAACCCATTATTGATTTTCGGGTACAAAAGATGATTTCCCCTACTTTATTCCCTCCCCCCCCCCCCCCGATAAGGTGCCTACCATCTTGCTCAAGGTCAAATTTCATACTGTCGGTATGATAAATTGTAATTTTTTTCTACTGAACTTAAGTTGGTTCTCTACCAGGTTTGGTGAATGTCTCCCCACCTCATGGACTGTAACAATGCCAGAGATTTCCCCACCTCCATCTATCCTGTTCATTTCACATACTGAGCTCAAGGCCATTTTTTGAAACATTTCGATTTGGGGAGAAAAAAATATTGGCAAAAGACAATTTTTTAAGAGATGTTATATGAGTGAAGGGACCAATGTTCCCTCTAAGCTGAGCGCGTGAGCGATCGCTCACACAAATTCAGAGCGTCGCTCATAGTACACGTACGATCGCTCACTCCAACGGACGACATCGCTTGAATCGCTCACAAATTTTGGCCTCAAACAAAAATGTCGCTCAGAGACAAAATTTCTTGCTCACTTCATACCACACCTTAGAGGGAGCATTGGAAGGGACAATACAAAATTTTGCAATATTGAAAAATTTGTTACAGTGGCATTCATAACAACAACATTTCACTGTACTACCTAGCCATTGAATAAGCTTGAAGAAAAATTAAACTAAAAATATAAATGATACCTAATAAAAACCAATTTTTTAAGTTTTTCAGTAATAAGAAAATAAAATTTATCGTGTGGGAAAAATATATTTGCAGAATACTCTACACTGTTTAAGTCAATAAGAAAACTCAGGATAACTAAAAGAAAAATGACATCATTAATACCTGCCACTGGTTCAATGTTCCATTATTATGTTTGGTAACCATATGAATGTTTGGAACAAGCATATTTAATCCTATTTTTGAAGTTAATCCTAATGGCATTTTTTTAGAACTGCTACTTCCTGGTTCATTAAATATTCCAGTATTAGAAGACTGATTTAATGACTTGAAATCCATTTTGCTGAAATTGCAGTAAATTAGCAATTTGTTTGCCATGCTTCGAGCATCCTGTATGGGGAATGCACGAGGTAACCGAGATGAGAAACTTGCTTGAGCTTGGTGAAATGTGAAAGGTGTGCTCTCATCAAGATGATCAATCAACCTAAAATAGTTGTAAGAATAAATTGAGTTGACAAGAATTTTCTTTTTTTAAATGTACATGGCAGTTAATTTATTTTAATCACACCGCATTAAAAACATCAACTTATGTCTCCAAAACACAATAATTTTTTAAAACAATAAAAACTTCTTAAATCGTAATCTCTAAACAGTTCAATATTCATCACAACAATAAATCAATGAAGTCTCTTTTCCTTGAAATCTATATAATAGCAAATACACAAAATACATTTGTCACACTAACGTTATTAAATTACTCTACTTTAAAACACATGTCTCTTTTATCAAGTTCACACCTAAACTGACTGAAAATCCCCCAAATAAAACCACATATCTATCTGTTATGCAGTGTATCTAACCCCATCTCTAAAAGCTAACAAACATTCTCTCCTCCCCCTCTCTTTTACCCTGTTTAAATATGTCAATCTAACCTTACACACTACCTGTATTCAACCTTTGCTCTGACTTATGTTCACTCCCCTTCTTACTTGAAAAAGGCAATTTCAAATTAGGCAACAAATCATTTTTAACATATTTAAATAAATCTATTTCTTACATAATTTTCCCCAAAAAGGAGCTCACTGGAGTTGGGAGAAAAAGAGCTTGCTTAAAAGAGAATCTTTGCAACTTCGTAAAGAGATCACAACGCCTAACATTTTACCATCTTACCAAACAAGGAAACTTCCATCTACAGGATGAATGCAGAAAACATAATCAGGGTTGCTGTGCCAGTCAAGAAGCAATGCATCAATCTTGCGATCCAAACGCTCACCTAGCCCCGACTGAAGCAGATGAATCTGGTAAAGAACATAAACCATACTAGTTTTAAACAGTTCTTTTAGAGTTAAATTTTATGATCTGTATTTAAATTTTTTTACAGGAGAGTATTATGAAAATAGGTAAGAGAAATTAATTTTAAATTTGTTTACTGGAAATTCAGGTGGGTGTTCTTCATCTTTGGTTAAATCATCATTTGAAGAAAAACTAGAATGATGGGATGAGAAACCGTTTTCTTTCGGCAGATTCCCTCTCTTGCTAAGAACCTTGTTTCTTGACTTTTTACCTGGACCAGCTTACACACAATGAAATAAATCATAGAAATGTGAATTAATTTTCTGTTCAGCATAGCAATTTTTTTTAATAAAGGTAAGTGCAAACTGAAGAATCATTTTTTGTATTCATACTTTCTTCATTATCTGAATCATATTCATCATCACTCAAATTCTGATTAGGTGTAGATGACTGGTGCTGCTTTTCCTCAGCTAATAATTTCTGGTGAAGTTCTTGTAACAGTTTTTCAGCTTCCATTGTAAATTCTAACTCTTTATTATTCAACCAATGGAGTCTAAAGTTGTTATCTACATCTTCTTTATTTCCAACAATTGGAAGAAGTGGAATGTCTGTATTAAAAAGAAAAAAAAAGAAAACAACTAGTAAAAAGCAATTTTATTTAATAGTGAAGTAATACAGATTTAAAGAATATATTAACTTTAGCAGCACAAAGGTAGCAAAGATATAATTGATTAAAAAAGCAACCTGTATCAGGGTTTATGCTACAGGCTAAGTGGAAATGTAGTACTGGAGAAACACCATTATGGTGAATAGCAAATTTGTGAAAGTCATGTACGCTGGAAGAATTCTGAAGTGTCTGTCCATTCATCTGTCCATCTGAACCAAGTTTGGTATGTTTTCTCCTTTTATGAAATACTCTAGAGAAAGAAATATTTGGAAAGTTATATTTACAGAGGTTTAATTAAGAGACAATGACATCTAAAAAAAAATAACTTTAATCAATTTCAGCATGTTAGCACATGTAATAAATGTTTGCTATTATTATTATTTTGGGTGCACTTTATGTTAAGGAGGGATGGAAATTGAAAAATAAAATAACCCATTTTATAACATTTCAGTTGCTTCATAAAAATTGTCCATTTTCCAAAACAGGAGGATGATTATTTTGTTAAAACAATTTTTCTCTATGACTTCATTTTTTTTTCTGACATTACCCATTTATACTACTTTGTATAAGTTGCAATACCCAAGAGCCGAAAATTGTACCAACAATAGCATAAAAATTAGAGGAGTTCCTCAGATCAAGGCATACAACAAAATCAGGGCATTTTATTTTGATAAAAATGTTGACACATGTAACTGATACAGTGTTCAATAAAATTTCAAAAATGTGCTTGTAAAATGTTAAGCACATATTCTTTAAATATTGCTGAACCCATCCCGCCATAATATAAGGACCAACCATTATTTATTTTGTTTTTTATTTGCCACAAAAAATGAGCAGGAACATCCATCCTAGCTTTAAATATAGGAAACAAATGACAACATTGCAGTGGTTCTCAAAAATGTGCAATTTGGGAGTCACTAAGAAATATGTTTGTAACCTACTTGTCAAGAAAGAAAAAAAAAGATAAAGAAAGACAAGCTACAATTCAGTGCATAAATATGTGATAAGTTAATTTTACAACTTTTGGTGACCTACTAAAAATCAACACTAGACCCACCTGTGGGCCACTGCTCACACTTTGAGAATCACTGAGCTAATTTATGGCTTACAAAATATAAAAAAATTAATATGATTCGTGTCAAGGGTAGATACAATAAAAATATTTGTACATGTAATTATAACGCAATTTAAAAACAAATATTTGACATACTTTAAATTTTTTAATCTCTGAACAAATCTATTTTTGTGCCTCTGTGTGTGATACTTTGAATCAGAACTCATTGCTGGATCAAACTGTTCTAAGTCCAATAACCCAGCATCAGGAAGAATAGTCTCCACAAAAATTCGACACACATTATCTTCACATGAAGTTACTAGCATATTTGCAACTGATCCTCTAAAAAAAATTTTTTTTAGAAATTATTAAAAATATATAGCTAATTCATAAAAGCAAAAAAATTATGAGAACTCTATTTAAATTGCTAATTCTGCAAGCATTATTTGGGAAACATTTCACATAAAATAATTTTTTCACATACAAATATCATCATATGAAAAAATTCTGTCACACCTGGGCATATATTTACTGGTTTGTCTCCATTCAAATCCTGTTACAGCTCGTGGATGACTGATATATACAAATGTATAGTGGACAGCATTTTTCTTGGGACTAAGAACACTATCATGTCGCATTAAACCTTGGGATACTACAAAAATTTAACATTTATTAATAGTATAAAAAATAGTTATCTCAGATACATACTTTTATTTGACAGACTAAATGAGTCAGCACAATTTTTTTACAAAATAAAACATAATGCTAAATGATTTTTATAAAAATAATATTGATAGTGGATAGTTGAAAAATGTTCTAATATCATAAATGCTTAAATAATTTTAACACCCAATGTTTAATATTAAAATTTTGAGGGTGATTAATAGGACTAAAGTACCTTTCTGATCTTCATACCAAATTTTCACTAGCCTTTCATTCTGTGCATAAAAAAAATATTTTAGTTTTTAAACTCAAAAAAAAAAAAAATTATAATAATTATAATAAATAAATAAATGACAATTATGTAAAAAACAACAACTTTAAATGAATCATTTATAGAAATAATAATGATATCAACTTGAAGCTCATTGTAAGCTAAATAATTATCTAATCATTTAAGCTTCTGCCAAAATACAGAATAAACTTATAAGCCATTGAACCATCACAGGGTTATGAAAAATGAAATTTTTGCACATTTTCAACAATCGAAAGAAAATACATGTATATTGTTTAATATTTGGGGAAATTCGAAGGTGCAATAGAACAGGGGTGGGCAAACTTTTTCTATGGAGGGCCACATTGAATACTTCATTGTTATCGGCGGGCCGCATATAAATTTTGTCTACTTCAATTACAATTTACAATGTATGAAAATATGATAAAGATAATAACCAAGTATTTATCATTTTATTTCACATTCACACTCTATTACACATGCGCATTACATTTTAAAATACGAACTATATCAGTTGCTAATTTGGTAATAAGACTTTACTATTCATAATTATTTCAATAAAAGTTTATTGTTACCAATCATAATAGTTCTGAAGAAGAAGAAACTTAATTTACATACAAACTTACCCCAGAGTACAATTATAATTAATGAGAAGTATGTAATGTTCAAAATTTTGGATATGTTCTTGAACTGTGGAACCAGTTTACTGGTTGTGATTTACATGACTGCATTGGAATTGCAGTCAGTCAACATCGTCTGTTCTAAGACATGTTTATTTTCATACAAGAAAACTCTTGCTCACTAATGTTTGTGGACCCAAATATTGACAAAAAACTTGGTAGCAATTTTTTTAGGTGTGGAAATGCCGCTGTTGACAAAAATCCATACAACTCCAGCAAAAGATCTGAATTGAACTTCTCTGTCAGGTCATAATCTGCTTGTTGGTCAAGCAGCTCTAACTAATATTCTGGAGCCATAAAACTGATTTAATATTCCTAGATTCAAATGAAATAGTCGGAATAAAATTTCAAAAATATAGCGAAAACTCTAAACAAAGAAAATTAACATCGACATAGGATTGCATCATGTACATGCGTACAAAGGGCTGCATGCGGCCCGCAGTTTGCCCACCCTTGGTTTAGAAAAAAGTTATTTTTGATTATGTTTTATATCTTTCTACTCCCCAATATGACAAAAAAAAAACAACCATAAAAACCTATGCCTATGAATATTTATGAACTTGCCTTTCCCAATGAGGCAAACACAAAACTGTCAGGAGAATACTCTAAATGTGTCACTGGAGTTGCAGGTCTGCAGAAGAAAAAAATATTATCAATTCATGCACATCATGTATGCATCTTTACATAAGGCTTAAATGTACTGATCAGCATACTTAATTTTCCAGACACATTCCCACGAACCAGGGTCTGGTTCAGTTTGATGGTCATTGATATGATCAGGATCTGCAATGGCTTGAACCAGCCGCTGAGTAACTGGATCATCTTCATCACAATGGCTGACTCCAAGAGTGAATGACACTTTTTGTGGGAGAGCTGAAGGAGGTGGTGCACTGTGTATGAACTCCCACATCTGTATGTACTCTCCACCAGTCAAGAGGCGTGAGCCTAGGTAATAAATACAGTGTTTTGAAAACTTAAATGCTTTTAAAATAAAAGAAAAAAAAAGTACATTTATCAGAAATGATTAAAATCTTTAAACTTCAAAAGGTAACCCAACTAACCTTCAACATTCCAACTTAAGCAATCAACATAGCAGTCTGCATCTAGTTCAGCTGTCGGGAACCATCTATAATCTAATTTCTAAGAGAGATGAGAAAGTATTTTTTTAGCTTAAAAATGACAAAATTTAAAATCAAATAATATAAATAAAAAAATATTTAAACCAAGTTCACCAAAATAAATTTATATAAAAAGGTTGTAAAAAAAAAATAGAACCTAATGTTATAAAAGCTATTACATCTAAAACATTTATTTACATGGGAGATTGCATAAGATTAAATGTGGGATATTTGGTGGTTAATAAAGCTAGCATTTCGACAAAATTATTTCAAAATTCTTTTAGCAAGAAAAAAAATCAGGGCAAGAGGATCATAAGGATATTAATCAATATACATGTATCCTTCAAATTTGCTTTAAAATATCACAAATAAAAAGTGAATATTTGCAGAATTAGAAAAACATTCAAATTCAAACAAATTATTACTTTGCTATTATGCATTAAAAACTTCATTCCAAAACAATTATCACTTTACATTTATCTCATTTTCAACAAAAAAATATATCAATCATCATTTGATGTTTAAAACATATGTAACTTATGAAATACTTCCAATTACAGTCAGATTAGATGACAAATAGCCATTAAAATTGCTGTTTAAGGAATGTGTTAGTAACAAAATTTAACAGCATGCTGAAACATTATTTAAACATTGTAAATTTAAAAAAAAAATAAGATGTAAATGAATATATTTTACTTCTTTAAATAGTAATCATTAAGTCATGTTCAAGTCTAAATAATGTCCCCATTACAAGATATATAGTTTAAATAAGAAGAAAATAGTCTAGACTCAACAACAGGCGGAACAAGAATTAGCCCATTTTCAGTTCTTTTTAATTCTGATCTACATTGATTGCTGAAACTAGAAGTAGTAAGAGAAAGAACTAAATATAAAATAAATGATATAACTTGAATTCCTGAGATTATTTATCAAAACCGTCAAGCCATTCTGACAGCTAACTGTGGAATTACATTACTTAATGATGCATATGATTGACTGCTTATGGATAAGAACATGAATAAGTGAGACTACCAGGAACAAAAGTAAAAGTTTACAAAATTTTAATGAAAGATGTATGTGTGTTATATATATATATAATCAATCATGTTAAGTCTTTCATTCATAACTTGAAACAATTTAAATTTTAAAAGATCATGACAAACAATAATTTTTATTGTTGATTTTTTTTACTAAGCTTTTATACAATTAAAATAATATAATAATGGGTTGAAAATATGTGTAACACATTATAATAAAATAGCAAATTACTCTGCTCATTTGTAATAAAAGGTATTTTTGCCTTAATGAAAAGTATAAGTTCATCAAATACATGTAATTAAAAAAAATCTTATCAAACTGAAGAAGACCGATGATGCATGATTGAGTTTGAAATAAGTATTTTAAAAAATATAGTACGATAAAAGAAGAAAAAACTACAATTTTACTACTAGTCAACTATTGTAATAACACTGTCATAAGCATTGGGAGAACTGAGCATTATAAAACTAACAAACAAAAAGGGTAAACACAATGCATACATTTGTGTAATAAAGAAATACAATAACCTCATTATGCATATTATTTATGTAATAACATTTTGGTATTAATATTTTAATCAGGTATTGTATAAATATAGAAATCTGTATGATTCTGAAATAAATGGCTATAATATGGGACAATGGCAGAAAAAACAAGGATATAATACTATTACAAAAAGTCAAAGCATTTAAATAGTGGAGAGTACAATTAGGATGTCCAACAGTATCAACAAACCTTGCTGGTCTCATGTTTATTCTTTCTAGGAGAGTGCTATAAGACAAAATAAGTAATGGATGGCTATAGAATAAACTGAACCATTTGTACTCATCTTATGTGTTACAGAATAATGAATAACAGCATAAAATAAAGTGAAACATTAAAAACCCACTAGCATCAATGTGATTGTGTCCAACTGTAAAAATTTATCTTGCTTTTTTAACAATTTTTTTTAATAATTATTTTTCTAAAATTTGTGTGTAGGTGTTTTTATTTTGTAATGCTTTGCCATTGTATATGATTCTTTTAATTTAACTTTCATTAGATCATCAAAAATGCCCAGCAGAAAAAAATACTAACTTAGGTTGTTATACTCGAAAATCAGTTGCAAGCACACTGAATACGATCACACAATTACAATCGCCTAAATTAAGGCAGTGATATGACAGGCTTAGCTAGTAATGGAATAAATCTCCTTACATTGCTAGAAAGTTTCACACACATGATTCACTCTTTATTTTGATAACTTTCTTAATTATAAACAAGAAACTGAAATGTGTTTTTTTTACTTATTAAGTTAGAGTGCCAACAAAGAATATGAAACTATATATTTATTTATACTAGCCTATTGTAAAAATGAGTAGTTAATTTTGTTGGATGAGATGAAATCTCAAAATTAATGGTGAATTGCCACAGGCAATGTTTATGAAAATATTTTTTTTTTCATTAAAAAATAAAAAAAATTGGCTTTAAATCTTAAATGTTAATTTGAATTTCATATAAAATGAAAGCATACAAATGATACAAGAACAACAATGAATCAACTTGAATGATGTATATTTCTGTTAAAATTATGTAATATCAAAGCTCTTGTTTTATAAAGAAGTTACCTTTGTTAATTTCAATACTAAAATTTTAGTTACCCTAGCAAGAAAAAAGCAAATTTAAAAATAATGTTAGGCTTATTTGACAGTTTTTTACTAAATAATAAGCATCAATCAATTTTTTTTTATCAGGGTGTTATAAAAGAAGGTGAATGTTTCAAAAAAAACACAAAAACAAACTCTGTCAGGTTTTGGTGCTGATGGAAACACTTTTCCACTAAAATGTGTACCCTAAAACAAAGTTAACAAATAAGTATACTTTATACTATCTGAATTAAAGGGGGTAAAGACAAAAGGTGTTATTACATGTATTCACAATATAGATTACATGTGTATGTTTTACTAGCATTCTATAAAATATAATTTGTACAAAATCTGATTCAACTTTTAAAAGTGTAATTGGTTAATACTTTAAAAATTTTAAAAACATAAGAATCTACTAAAAAATATTAAAAATTATTTTAATTGTTATTCTCTATTTACAAATAGTCAAAAAAATTCTATAAACATCTATCATTTAATTAAAAAAGATCATAAACATTTTAATATAATAATTTTGGTTTTTTCTTAAATTTTAACAATTTTGATACCTGACCTAAAGAGAAAAATGATCAAGTTAATGATAAGAATGATCTAAAATGAGTCTAAGATATAAATAAAATCATACTTACATGATTACTTTCAGTACTGGAGGGTGTGGGCTCAAAAATGTGAATTTTTCTACCATAACTTGCAGCAATCTAAAAAGAAAATATGATTTACATAGTACTAAATACAATTATATAATTATCCAGCTCTAATAGGAAAAGGTTTTTATACAAAAAATAATTAGCCAATAAATAGAAAATGATGGCAGAAAAAAAAATTCAATTCATGCTCATTAACCTTTCCAGTGTCTGTAGAACAATCAACACAGCTAACTTTGATACTTCCTCTAAGCACTCCTGGTATGGTAACCACTCTTTCAAAGTTGCTAGCTAAAATAACAATATCACATCCTGATGCATATGCCTAGAAAGAAGAGAAAAAATGTTTTTTAAAAAAGTACAGGTACATATCTAGGTACAGACTTGTAGGCTTCATTGAGGGTAAAATATTTTTTTTGGAAGTATTACTTACGTTTGCAATTAAAATAGCATGAAAAGATTAAAACATCTATTCTAATCATAGCAATATAATGCTTTTTAATCAGGGATGTCAAACTGTGCAGCAAAGGATGCATTAGATGGCCAAAATTTCATTGCATTTGTTGTTTTTTTCTGATTCTAAAACACATTTGACTTTCTAGCTTCTCACATGGGCAACACTATGGATTAATTTGTTTTTTTAGTTTTCACATTGCTACTAATAACCAACATTAGTTTTTTTCCTGACAGATCTCTACCTTTGTTCGATGGCAAAGTGCTTGTTTGAGGAGTGGTGAATAAGCTTAGACTACTATGACTTAGTTAGACTTTGAACATTAAGATAGTAAAATCATTTTTAGATGTAATTAGTTTATGTTGCTATAAATTTGTTGTTGATACAATTATACTGTGCTGTTTAAAACCATTGTTTTTTCATCAACTATTTCATTACTAACCACTAAAACGTATGCAAATTGTAGATTTTAAGCAAAAGAAGTTAAAATATAACATCAATATTTCTTAATAAAATGGATTCAACAATATGCCCTAATGAGAAAATGATTTGACTTATGCCACCCTAATAAGAACACAGTATTACTTCTAAAGCCCTCATGGGACTCCAAGTTCGACATGCCTGCTTTAGTTTTAACTATTAACAGGTCTACTATAGCCAACTACCTACACCTACCCTAAGCCTGTACTACTGCATCTTCTCTCTTCTATTTACTAAGTTATTTCTAACTTAACTTAATAAGGCGATATAATGTGCCATTAGCATTAGCATGTGTCATTAGCTTGGGAGGGGAGATGAAAGTTTCACATGTAGTGAGAGGGCGGTGAAAGTGGTGGTAAATTCTAAATGCTACAAATGCTAATCAATGGTCAGTATGAGTCATATTTTTCATGAAAGGGAAATAACTACAGAATAAATCAGATAGCTCTAAGTTTTTTTTTAAGTGAAGCAAACTATCTTGTAAATTTTAACTCAAAATTATCAATTATGTGCACCTAACTCATATATTCCCTATGGTAAGATTAGAGGATTTAATTTCCGTAAAAGAGTGAAAATGTGTTGCAGGGAGGGAAAGTGGTAATTCTCTAAATGTTTGATAATTAAATAGTGTAATAGGAGGGATACGTGTGCACATACATTAAGGCTTAGACATGTGAAACTATTATGAGACTTATTCATAATGATAAAAAGATGTCTTATAATAAAAGTATGTCAGAAAATGTACAATTATGATGCTCACAATATCAGTATCCAAGTCACCAGTAACAATTTTAAAGTCTGTTGCTGCTTGTTTTATAAGCAAATAATAATTGATAATAGGACAATTCGTTCTTCAACTTTAAATTGGTTAAAGAAACTTTCATTGGATACCTTTAAAGTGAAACTGATTGCATAGGTTTTTTTAAATATTTAAGACAATTGTATCACTGGTATTAGTATCATCTCAGTATGAATGGTCAATCCGTCATTTATTATTTTAATAACTATGTTTTTTCCTATTTTTTTTCAACTCAACAGTGGATAAGGTATATGGTGCTTGGTAGCTTCAGGGGCCTATGACAGAGAGAATTAAATGTTTTTGGAGGATTTCCCCCCCCCCATGTTTTTAGCCAATGCATCCATAACCATCACAAATGTAATATGGTCCTATCCCTATCATCCTATGGAAGCTTACCAGATTTTCTATATGACATGTTAGGATATGGATGGGTCAGGGGTGAATGGTGGAAAGTAGGCACAAATAATGATGCAAAAAAATAGTATGGAAAAATATGGAGGAGGCTTGCTACATGGAATCATTCGTACAGGAGAGACTATATAAAACCTTTAGCAGTATGTTGTACATGTGTATTATTATTTGCTTTAAAACATTCTCCCCTAAGTTATCTCATTAAAGAGATCGCTATCAACAATTTTCTAGGGGAAGAATTCATTTCCATAAGTGAAAATTCTTCCTATGCCAATCCAGGAAGGGAACACTTTCAAAGTCAACCAAAATAATGGGTTGGAAATACAGACTGTCCTTACAAAATATATGGAAGTACGGTAACACTCCACTATCATTTGGCCAGAAGTATTCTTAAATAAGTCTTAATACAGTAGGTGAGTAGGAGAAACGTCATACTATACAGTGCAAAAATAAATTATTGTTAACGACAGCCTGCCCTAGATTAAAGGTTCTTTAATATTCTGTTGCAAAGATCTTAGTGTGAATCACACGAAACGGTCAGTAACTAAAATTACTCGCTAATAATATTATTCTAAGTTACTTAATACTCACAATAAAAACAACACCTTCTACAGTTCCAAGGGCATAACAATATCCTCCATTGCAGGCTCCGGTTAAAATCTGATGTCTGTTCATATTAATTATTTGTATGGGGAAAGTCTGAGATCGGAAAATGTCCTAAGTACATATTCATCAAATACAAATAACTGTGTATACAAGATCAGATGATTTTCCTGCTTCCTGTCTTCCAGACGCCATTTTGGAAAAATTATTCCAAATTAAGTAGCCAGATTATGTAAACAAAGCCAAAAACACATTAATGTACCAAGTCACTTGTGTATAACAAACAAAATGAACAAAGTATCCATCCCTGCGTCCAATACCAAAATGTGTTGATTATTTATCTTTATTATTTAAGTATAAAGATATTAAATAAATATCATTGCAAACGAAATAATTTTAATAATATTATTTGTTTAATTATTTACATTATAATTATCTTTTAAGTTTTAGATTCTAACTTGAAATGTTCAAAATTTTCTAAATTGACCTACAAACCAATTTATGAAATAGAAACATCAGTGATGACACGCGCAATGGATTTGTTTTATTATTATCGTGTCGCCGTTTAGCTTTAATAGAAAGAAGAAGAAAAAAAACGTAGAGAGAAACCTAAATCACAAAACAGAGACTGTCCAAATAATTTATTGGAGATAATTTTGGCCTGTGGGCACCATAAAGAAAACGACGACAGTGCGACAGACATTTCAATGAAATCGTTAAATGCAAAAAAAAAAGCAGAATATTTATACTATTTTTTTTTTTAAGAATGCAAGTGAAATCAATTATCAGTCAGAACTGTCGAAATTAGAGCTGATGTCATGGTTCATAAGAAAAGGCTGACCAGAGATGCGATCCGAGGCATTATATTCTGTGGTGTACAATCCTTTTCTTTTTTTTTTTCGACATTAGTGATGGCAAGACCAGCTGCTTTCAAATATGTGATTTTTTAAATTGAAACTTATTCTCATCTTAACTAATAAGTAACGATTTACAGAATGAACGTTAATTCAATAATCCATCTTGACTTCTTTATACATTAGTAACATGACCATGTGATAGACCAAACTTAGGATTAATTAATGTATATGATACATGACAATAATGACATTGATGTGTTGAAACATATTAGCGCAGTGCATCTAACAACGTATTCGATACTCCGTATACTTTAGTTACATATCCCATCTCAGGCCCGTAGCGTGCGTTTTGTCTGCCCCCCTGCTTATTTGCTCTACTTAATAAAATGTATTACCTCCCCCTCCCCCCGCTATTGCCTGGCCCCTGCTGTAGAATGCCTGGCCCCTCCTGTAAAATTTTCACGCTACGGGGCTGATCCCATCTGATGTGCCCAAAGATCGAAGGGTCACTACAAATCTTTTCTTAAAAAAGGAGTCCGTGTTTAAGATAGGCTTTAGGGATCACTAGCTTCAATTTTATGCATAAACATTAGCATATCTGTTATTTTCTAATATTTCCTTTTCTTTTCGAGCTATCTGGGCCAAATCTTACGACGACAAGATTTTTGGTGAGGTCAACCTATAACACCCCCCCCCAGGCTTGCGGAGCCGGAGCCGAGGAGCCGGGAGCCGCTACTTTTTGCTGGAGCCGGAGCCGGAGCCGAAAAAATCTGGCGGCTCCACGGCTCCCAAATGCTTTTTTTTTACAGCAGAATTTTTTTTTTTAGCTTTAAAATTCCAAATTTGTTTTGATTGTTTGTTACTCGACCCTCTAGAGGGTCGACTACTAGCATATGTACGGTCGACCCGCTAATTTTTTTTTTCTGTTTCCGGGGATTTTCGGGCAAATTGATATCTATAGGTCAGTGCAAGTTTCCGTTTTAATTTTTCGCGCAATTTGTTTAAGATGATTAAAGTGGGTGACAAGTTTAACTGTTTGAAAGATTTGGACAAGGCTATTGCAGCTTATGAAAATGAATTATGCATTTCTTTGTATCGGCACGAAAATCTGGAGTTAAAAGATATGTCAAAGAAGAGTTAATCTACTACACCATAAAATATTCATGTTATCATGATGGAAGAAAATTTAAGAGTTATTCTACAGGAAAGAGGCCAAATCAAAGGTTCAGTATTAATACAATTTTAATTATTAATACAATTTTAATTATTAATACAATTTTAATTATTAATACAATTTTAACTAATTAATAACACATTTGACTTAAAATTATCTACTACACCATTCAATATGCATGTTATCATGGTGGAAGAAAATTTAAGAGTCATTCTACAGGAAAGAGGCCAAATCAAAGATTCAGTATTAATACAATTTTAATTATTAATACAATTTTAACTAACTAATGACACATTTGACTTAAAATTAAACTTAAACATTTACACCTGAATTCTATTATAGTACTTTCAAGATGGATTGTCCTTTCGGATTGTTTGTGAAAGTAACAGAAGATGGAAATCAATTCCAGGTTGAAAATATAGTTGGAGAGCATAACCATATCATAGACAGGGTAAATATATTTTTAAGTACAACAATCTAACAATTTTTTTAATTGTATGCATATTTACAACTCTATATCCATAATCTAAAAAGTTGTTAATATTTTTGCATTTAGGTGATATATGAACATCTGCCAAAGAGAAGGAAACTAAGTGAGAATGAAGAGAAAGATGTTTCTCGAATGCTAAGCATGCATGCAAACAAATGGCTGATAAAAGAACATATTTTAAAGGAAACAGGTAGGCGGTGTAAAAAAAATATTAAGACCACAACTATGTAATATTCTTATAGTACGTATACCTGGTTTATTTTTTAGTAGTTATCATTAATGGAAGCACTGTGTGAAAATAAACTGGATATATTATTTTGATTATATAAATTGTTTTTTTTCTATTTAGGCAAGAAGATAACCTAAAAGATATTCACAATTTGGCAGCAAAGCAAAAAGGACCTGTAGATGTGGAGTCTCTTTTGGCTGTTATCAGTAACTGCAATGGTTAGTTTAGTTGGTAATTTTTATACATTGGCACTGTTTGTTATTATTGGTTATTAGCATATTATATTTTTATCTTGGTGAATGTAGAGCACAACATCTATTACTCAAATGATTTTACCATTTCTTAAAACTGTGTCACACTCCCACTACCCCTCATAAGTGAATGAGGTCCTAAAAATATATTGTTCTGCAACATGTTTTGAGGTTTTTTTACTAGATAAACGCTAAATCAAAACCACTTATTAAATTGTGTATTCTTCAAAACTCGTTCATAATAATTAAATAAGCTTTTTAATAGCATATGAATTAAAAGCAATGAAATACAAAATTTACAGTTCAGTTAGAAGTATTAAAAACAATTTTTTCTTCAAACAGGACCTGATCTAGAACTGAGAACAAATGAAAATGGAATAATAACTGGAATTTTTTTACCAAGAAGACAGTTCAGCAAAAAGTTAATTGTAAGTGAATTTTAAAATAATAAAATTGTATAGACCTACATTTCTATGATAATGTTTGAAAGTGGGATTTTAATAACTATAACAAGTTCGATTATAATGCAATGTATACATTTCATTATGCATCAATCAAAATGTTGTATACCGCCTCTTGAACTAATTCACCTCTATATTTTTTTCTCTTTGTATTTTTAGTGTTGCTGGGTCATTTACTTGTAGGAGGAAGACATGAAGATATATCGCCAACAAGGCCTGTAGATGTGGAGGAACTCAAACTTAGCCCTACTGATTTGCCATCATTGTTGATAAATGAACTTGTCATAAAAGATATTCTGGATCCTTTCCTTTCAGGATAGAGCATGGAAAATGTTACAGTCATCAATAAGAAAAAGAAAAAAAATGGCTGTTTGGCATGTGACACTAACACAGCAACTGGACAATGTATTGAATGCGAGAGTTGTCTTGAGTGGTACCATTTAGAGTGTGCTCGCATTACTAAAAAACCAAAACAAAATTGGTATTGCGATAAATGTATAAATAATGTTTTTTTTTTTATAAAGTTATTTTGGGCGAGTTTTTATTTTTAAAGATAATTAGGAGATGTAAGATATATGTTGTAATTCAATAAAAGAAAAGTTTATTTTCTTGTATTTATGTTTCTTAATTTTTTTTAATTTTCACTTCATAAGCCACTGTTTTGTTCAGATTATTATTTTCTGTGTGTTATTTATTGTTTGATTTTCCTAAACCTTCTGTTATTTTAATCATTTATGGTTTTAATAAGTTCTTGTATATCCTTTTGTCTTGGATAAAGATTTTAAATAAATCTTTAGTACTAAATTAACTTAGGCATTTATAATCATTTCATGTTTTTTTTTTAACACTATTTACTATCAGTTCAGTTTTTTTGCCATGTATTGATAATTTAGATTAAATATACCTATTCATTTGCTTGCATCTTTTCTACCATTTATTCTCCTTTTATTGTAACACGCATAATTTTAAATTGAAATCCATATAAATGCTCTGCATGCAGTATTTTCTATTTTGCGTACTGCAGCAATAATCATTTCATGATTATGATGGGGGTATATATTTTTTTCCATTTAAATTGATTACATTTATACTGAGGTAGTCTTCTAAATACATCAGTCATGATATTTTTATGCCCTTTGAGTGAGCGCAATGCTCTTTATTTGTGAATTTTACATGTTATTTCTATTTTAACTTATATCATCTATTTTTTTGGATACATTGTTCAACATATTTTGTTTTAATTTTACAGAAATATTTTCACTGGTGCAAAAACTTAATGTTCATTTTTAGTATTTCCCTAAAAATTTTCTTTTTTTTTTTAAAGAAAAAAACATTCTATATATTTCTTGTTGGATTTCTATTGCAGTCTATTCTGCCTTCGTGGTGTAGCCTATTGAAATTCATTTCAAATTATCTTTTTAAATATGTATATATATATTAGTCCATTTGTCACTGCTTTTATTTTCTCACATAATCCCTGAAATATTCAGTGCTAATATGCCTTAGAAACTGAAATATTATTTAACATTTTTATGTATCACTATGTTCAGAGGTTTTTTTTAACATAAACAAGTTATCCACCATTAAAACTGGGATAAAATGTCCTTTCCATTTCATGTGTTGTTTAATTGAGTGCACTTTTTTTAAGCTAGGTACAGAGCATTTTGTGTATGTTCAGATATCAGTGACTTGAAACACAGTGTTTTATGTTGGTATTATATAGTGACATAGATTTTTAGACTATTTTCTATGAAAATCATTGTGCACTTATGTAATTCTTTACATTCCAGGTCTTTAAAATAATTGTACTCTTTAATAATTTGCTTGGCTTTTAATTACTTAATTTTTGGTCATTGCATGAAAAGAATTATGTGCATGGATGGAAATAATATGAAATCGTGGAGAAGCTTAATGTATTTCAATGTATTTATTTTGGCATTACCACTGTACCCTTGGTTTCTTGTTGATCTGAAAATTGATGGCAAATAAAGAAGATACTTTATTTTTCTCTGGCCTTTTATTCATTTATTTTTTTTTTCTATTTTTAATATTTATTACCCAGTTATAGAGTATTGGTAATATACAGTGGCACAACCAGAAAAAATGCTGGGGGGGGGGGGGGGGGCTCACAGCTCACATATAAAAAATGTTATACAGTAAAATATGTATAACAAGCCGCCACCCCCCCCCCGGTTGCGCCACTGGTAACATAATAATAAATATTGTGACCATTATAAAAAAATGATTATTATGACTTGAAATAAAATTAAGATGTTTCTTGCAAATAAGCTCCAAAAAAAAATAGCATGTACTTAAGTACTTCAAGGCATAGATTTAAATAGGTGCTTCAAATTGAATTTTAAATTATTATGAACACAATATTGAAAAGAACTAGTTGTTGCTAGAAAGATACTACATACATTTATTAATATTTCTTTAAAAAAGTTGTAAGAAGTCATATTTAAAAAACACATCCATTTCAGATTTTATTATTTATTAAGCCCATGCTTCTGACTATAACAAATCACTTAATAGCCCATAGGCAACATTCAATTAAAAAAAAAAAATAAATGTCTGCCAGCACATCACACAAACTAAGCTTCAGTTTTAATGTACTATTAGAAAAAAAAATGCTTGGAGTTCCACTCCCTTTTGACCTAGTTTTAGGCCTATATTCTTATTTTGTAATTTAAAATAAAGCCTTATTTAATTTTTTTAAAAATAAATAAAAATATCTCCGATTATTAGCAGCAAATGACTTTATAAGGCTTTGACAGACCCGATAAAAATTAATGCCAAATATAAAAAATAACAGATACTGCGTACTTTTTATTATTAATTATTTTAATTAAAATATTGGTATACTTGCACTGACCTATAGATATCAATTTGCGCGAAAATCCCCGGAAACAGAAAAAAAAAATTAGCGGGTCGACCGTACATATGCTAGTAGTCGACCCTCTAGAGGGTCGAGTAACAAGTGCCTTCCTACAATTTGGAATGTTATTTTTACGAATAGTAACAGCGTTAAATGATAGCGTGCACGCACATCACCACAAGAAATCTTTAACGGGGAATCGTTTTGTGTTCGTTTTAAATCTTGTTTACCCTCCGAAATTTTTTTTAATGGCATGTTATTTTGTTATATATAAAGTTAAAACAGTTTTATTTCATAGAATAATTGTATCAATCATTTAAAATAAATTTTTACTAAGAAGACAAATAGAACGCGTCATTTCGTATTATTATTTGACCGCGAATCAGGCCCGTAGCGTGTGTGGGGGCCACGGGGGCTTAGCGTTTTGTCTGGCCCCCTCTGCTTATTTTTTCTACTTAGTAAAATGTATAACTCCCCCCCCCCCCCGCTATTGCCTGATCCCTGCTGTAGAATGCCTGGCCCCTGCTGTAGAATTTTCACGCTACCGGGCTGCCCCATAGTCAATAACTTGAAAAATATACGCATGTTGGTTTTACTAAAAACAAACCATTTCAGTGCATCCAGAATCATATCATTATTTTCGACCGAGGTTTCACTAGTCGCCATTTTCATAAGTAATAAAAAGTTATTTCAATGATCAAATTAGCAAATAGTAAAATGATACATTATTTAAAATATTTTAAAGACTTCAGTATTTATATTTATTATTCATAAATTCGAAATGACTATTCGGACCCGGGTACCAATAAACTCCGATTTTTATTCGGACCCCCGTCCCAATAAAGTTTGATACTTATTCGGACCCGTGGCAAATATGCACTTAGCTTAGCTATACATAAACTTTATTATTGTTTTTTTTTTAATAATTATTTGAATTGTATGATTTAATCGTTACTCAGTGTCTAGGGTTCCACTAAGCGGACTCTATATTATTATTTTTTCGGGTTCCGTCTAATAAAGTTTAAATATAGCTAAGCTTAGTGCATATTTGCCACGGGTCCTAGTAACAATCAGATTTTATTGGGACCCGGGTCCGTATAGCCACAGCCTTATAAATTTATCTACTCTATTTCAGATATTCTATTTATAATAAAATTGTTACATACAGGAAGCGACCATTTTGTTTTTAGTCTATTAAAAATTCGCGGCAGCCCCGTAGCGTGAACATTCTACAGCAGGGGCCAGGCATTCTACAACAGGGGCCAGGCAATAGCGGGGGGGGGGGGGAGGGGGCAGGTAATACATTTTACTAAGTAGAGCAAATAAGCAGAGGGGGCCAGACAAAACGCTAAGCCTTCTATGGGGGTGAACGCGACAAAATTTGCATAACTTTTTATCAGTGGCATGTTTGCGTGGCGCAATTACAAACATTTTTGTCTCGTGTGATACTGTCTTAATAGGGGGCCGGAGCCGTCAAATTTGTGGGAGCCGGAGCCGGAAAAAAATTTGGCGGCTCCGCAAGCCTGCCCCCCCCCCGGGGGTGCACATTAAAAATACTAACTGTTTACTGTCAGGTATAATTGTGGACGAAGAGTATTATGCGGAATTAAAACGGCAGTATGTAAATGTGCTATATTGGTCGGAAAACAGGACAGGTCGGGATATTTCTTTACCATCTTGGACCATTGTCACCATTCACTAATTACTCCGGGACAATTTAAGTCATACGATTCATACTACTAATTCTTCTCACCTCCCTATTTTGTAGAAAAATACACAAATAAATTATTTGAAAAGTGACGGGGTCTACAGTTAACGTCTAGGGCCCTTGACAAGTGTGCAGTTCCCCCCCCCCATCCTACGTGGACACTGGCACAGTAGTCCATGTATCAACTAAATTATAATAATGAAAATTGGCTCACTTTTTATCAAATTATGAAATTTCAACGAACTCGAACAGAGTTGCGGTCCTTGAGTTTATATTATTAATTAAGGAATCATAATAGGTCAACAAAAAGTTTTTTTTCAAAATCGTCCTTGTCTGGTTGGCAGATTTCTATACATTTTTTATATACCCTTTTCAATTCCAAAGCATATTAGAACTGCCTTACAGTCAGAGTGCTCGATTTAAGAAAAAACCAGTGCTGGGGATGAAAAAAAAATTCTGCAGAGCCGGGGATAAATGTCTATGATTTCATCCCCGGCTGGGATATATTAGCTAAAGCAGAGCCGGGGATGACAGGTCTCAGTGCCGGGGATATCCCCGGCGGTAAATCGAGCCCTGCTTACAGTCTATGGCAAGCTAAATACCCGACTGGTCCACCATGTGATCCGCCAGCTCGGGACACTCAAAAAGCACTGTACCTACAGTGGCGGTAACGAAAATCGACAATGGTCATCAACTTACCAAACAGGGCCTGCTTTAGATCGATTAGAATCGATTTCTCCCAATCGGCCCCACGCCTAAAGTACTCCAATTAGCTGTATTAGCCCTTTGAACCACAGTGGTCTAAAGTTAATCCCTTGTTAGCTTTACATCAACAGGCAGCTTATCTTACATAGTAAAAAAAAAACAAAATTATAGGTTTTAGCCCATTAAGGTCAATACTAGCCTTTTAATTCTCGCGCCAGACACACATTTTATAGCAGACTGTAAAAAATACAGCATAAGAATCACAGTGCTCGAAAGTCAATCCTTTATTTAGGTAAAACAACATAGGAACATGCCTATTGATATACTGTGTTGACAGACATGATCTCTTATATTTACAAACATACCTTAGCCCATGGTCAACTTTGTATATATAAGAGTATTAATAATATCGACTTATATTCAATCTTAATATTTTGTCCGCTGGGGGTTTGTCCGTGGGGGTTTTGTCCTACACTCTCTTTTAGTATAGGCCTATCATCAGGGCCGGATTTACAGATAGCCCGATTAGCAATGGCTTAGGGGCCCCGAGAAATAAGGGGGCCCCAAAATGTTGAGTAGTATACAAAAATAAAAAAATAACAACTTAGCAATAATTTTTATTTTTCAAAATGGGGACTCATTTTTTGTTGGCCTAGGGCCCCTAAAATTGGAAATCCGGCTCTGCTTATCTATATATACTAAAAACATTTTTTTAGTATAGTGACGGTGATGCGGATCAAGAATCCATTGTATATTATGTAGTTTATATTCTATGAGTAAAACTACTTCATTTGAAATAAACGAAATAAACGAAAAAAAAAAAAATGATATGTTTGGTCGATTGGTGGAGATTCACCAGCCAGACATAGACGTATATCTATGAGAATCACTATCAAATGTATCGTGTACATGGGGAGAGCACTCTATTTTAACCTGCTAAAATTTACATGGATGTATGTCAACGAGTTAGGTTCGCAGTTGAAAAGAAAGTCGAGACCTCAACCATAATTTTTTTAGAGAATTCAGTCAGATTTAACAATATTATACAATGTGGTTTCTCTACATGCTAAGCTGGATAGCATTGATTATCCAGTTGTGTGTCGTCACTTTATCAATTGGTTTGTATTACAAATTAAAGCACTAATAACAATTCAAAATAAGTAAGCTAACTTACATTGTAAGTTACAACATTACTATTTTATTAACTATTGAGTCAGTTGTATTATTATCAGCTAAATTGATGAATTAAGCTGCTATTGTTTTTTGTGGCTTTTTTCGGCAATTTAAGGCTTTTTACTTTCATTTTATCAAATATAAATTATAGTAAATATATTGATGCTATGAGTATAGGCTATAGTTTCAAGACTTGGTCTAGATCAATTCAAGGGTGGGCAAACTTTTTCAGTCACTGGCCTCACTGGGTTCCTAAATTTGACAGGTGGGCTAGACAAGGAGCTCATGGAAGTATTATTGACATGTTATAAAGTAAATTTAATGTAAACAGCTAGCGCTGTGCTTCACTCTGAAAAGAGTTGCGAGCAGGATTATGCAGTCCGGATGGCTGGATTCAGCTCGCTGCTGTAGTTTGCCCTTATCTGCACTAGAAGACTATAGGTAATTACATAGGTTAAATCAAATTTGAGGGCAGAAATTAATGTGCTGTATTATAAGTTTTAGTATAGATATAAAGTATCAAATATCAATAAATAGTCCTAATGTATAACAAAAATTCCGCTCTTAAAAAAGATTTTAGCATAGTTCATTTAAAAATTACATATTTTTTTTTATGAAGGGTAATATGACATTGTTGGAAACCGTTGAACATCACTTAACTTATAAAGCGCCTTTTTATTGCCTATACTATATAGACTATATTAATAACATACATAAGCTTAAATTATAATATAATATAATATACTAACTCTTTTTTTTTATCTCTTATAATGTAAACATAGTTCAAAATTATATTACTTATATTGCATCAAATGCATTTTCACTTTTTCTTTGACCTTGTCAGTTTGAACTACCATTTTAAAAATTAAAATTTAGTGTAAAAAAAGTATTAGTGTATAGTATAACTGGGCTAGGACTATTCAGTCTAAATGCTAGTAAAAAAAAATTGAACTATTTGAAGTGTCTGAGGATTTTTTTTTTATCCATTTAAGGAGGATACAGTATAAAAAAATGGAAAGTCAGCAGTAATTATAAAAAACTTGAGATTTTCTGTTTCTTTGAATTTGATGTCATTAATGCACCCAATTAGTCTGGGTGCACATTTTTTATCAGTGAATGGCTTTTATCATAAGACACCTCACTTAATAAAGTGTCACTTTGTAAGGATTTTAAATAACAATTATTATAATTTTATTTGTGGTAGAATATATCTGTTTTTCTAGTCATGGCTTATTTAGGGATTGCATGGCTATCACAAACCCAGCTGCTTTAAGTCAAAGAATCACATTTCTCAGAGCGTAACTTTACAGAAATTTTATATGTGATAATAGATGTTTTTTCTAGTGACACCAAAGATTTTATCCTTTCAAAAGGGCAACACTTACTGCATACTACATAACTAACTTTCTAGTTGTTTGTTTTTACCGAGAACTTAATTTCCTAATCCTCATTCTACATTGAAAACGAGACACTCTGTGTCCATTTTCTTTTCTTAGTGGCCTTAAGTCTAATATCTACAACACACACATCTTGCTTCTGCTAACATTCAGCTCTAAATCTCATTCTTTCACAAACTTAAACAGGCTTTATAAAATAAATCTTAATTACCTTTCACCCTGATTAACACTTTGCTGGGGTATCATTTATTTGGGAACATTGAATCATAGAGAATAGACTGTAGTCTAAACTAAAGGCATCTAATAATAGCTTAAATAGCATTTTACAAAGCAAGTCAAACACCTTTCCACTATTTTATTTCCTAAATTCATCTTACCCTGCTTGCTATTAACCATTTACCTGTTTTAGTCCTACCCCTGGCTCTGTGACATGCTTTAACATTTAGCTTAATCAATTCTGCATGACATGTTTCTAGCGAACTCCCCCTCCCCCCCCCCCCCCAGTTCTGTAGCCTGTGACCCCTTTTCTCACCATAAATCAGCTGTCCAGGTGTGCGGGGGCCAGTACACTGTGTTGCTTGAAAGTGATCACATGACCACAACATTATGGTACATATTAAATTACATCCAAGCGACTAAACGAACCATTCACCTAAGGCCCCACGTTGTGACACCATGGCTATATAATAAAGTTTTAAAAATTTTTATTAAATTTTAAATGTATCAAAACATCTCGTGTGCCATATGTTTTAAACCACGGTTGGAGGGTTGGATGAAACGGCTTCACATGCTGGATCAAGCCAGCGGGTCATAGTTTAGTGACCCCTGCTTTACACAATCAGAAATTCTCAAAAAACTTAGCTGAAGTATTTTTTTTTCATTTTCATGGTCATTTTATACAACTTTCATTGCAAGATGAAAATTCTCAATAATTCTAGTTGTTAGAAAATTATTAGATTATGTAATGTGCTAAGTAAATATCTGGAATGTTGAGATAGAATCACTCATTTGGTATATGATTATTTTTAAATTTGAAATAGTTGCATGGGTACTCACTAATTAGGAATGTTGATTTAAAGAATAATAATAGATCCGTAGTGCACATGCATGAAGGGATTAGCTCTGTTACGTTATAGGAGCAAATACCAGAAGCTTTTTAGTGGGGTTTTACTGAACTTTTAATAGAAACATTTGTTAGCATAACTTTAGCACAGCCCATTCAATAACCTATTCAATTTAAGTGACCCATCTGTAAAAAAAGAAAGAAAAGCTATAATTCATTGAATTTTTTCTTAGTTTAGCTATTATAAAAAAATTTTGGTGACCCATTTCAAATCAGCCCATGACCATATTTTGAGAACCACTGTACTAGTGTATGTAACATTAACTTTGGACAGATGGTCATAAGATGTATAGAATCACACTCTTGAAAGGGATCTGGTTCTAGCCCTATCGTGTTATTTTAATTTTAATCAGGATCTGGTGAAGTTCCCAAGTCCACCCATCTTGAAAGTGGATACTTAAAATAAAAATGGCAAGGGGGGCAATCCTATTAATCCTAACTTTTGGGGGCCCATGGCTTTTAACATTTATTTTTATATTCTGCTGAAATATTGGGAGGAAAGGGTGGAGAGGGGCCCTTCTTTGTCTTAGTTTGTCACGGGTCCCTGAATTCCTAGCTGCAGCACTGGCTTACATAAGTTCAGGAAGTAAGGTCATTGTGCTAGTCACACTATCATTAAATTTGCAGTGGATACAGAAACAGATAGGTTTTGCACTACATCTAATCCCAATAACCCCTTGTGGGCTGTTAAAAAGGAATCTTTAAAATTTTTTACCTGCTGATTAGTAGGTTTTATGGCTTATTAGTTCTAATATGAGGTTTCGTGGTGTGTTTAAATTTTTATTTTAATTATTGGAATTAATACTATTACTAATGAGTTGTCATATGATGTTTTTTATTGTATCGTGAGGTTCTATTCCATATTACGTAATGGTCATACAATTTAAATGTAAATACCAAATTTTCCCAACTTAGGTCACTTGAAATTGTACAGAATCTGACTTCTGCTCCAAACCTTTTTATACCCGACAAATATTTAACCCCTTAACTTTTAACTTATGATATATATGTGTCCCTGGCTTGAACTTTTGAACTGGTTAATTAAATGGACTTATCTCAAACTTATCAGTGGTTCTTAAGTCGTCAAGCTGTTCTGAAAACTATGAGTTACATGAGTTGATGAATTTAATGTTATGTTTTTAAAAGAACATAAATAAGTCAAAGTATTACTAGCTAATGGACAAAAAAATGGCCCACAGTCATTTTTGAATATTAATTTTACATCAAAACTTATATCTTTTGTGCTTTTCAATCAGTGCAAAAAGTAGAAAAATAGCTTGCATGAAATAAATAATATCTTTTTTTTACATCTTTAAGCTGTATTTTTGCTATGCTTTTGATTTACAGCTGCTGGTCTGTATTATTTAGCTGAACTTGTTGAAGAATACACAGTAATAGCAGGAAAAACTATAAAGTTTCTTGTTTATGTAAGTAGTCATATCGTTAACTCCTATTTACATTTTATGAAATACTAGTCGTCCCGCGGAGTATCGTACGCCGCCTTATCAATCAATTTAATTAGTGTAATTATTTTTTAAATAAGCAATCAAACAAAATAACAGGTTGACATATTCGGACAAAATATATACTATGCAAATAGTTTCGTATTTAGAGCACATAAAAACATGATAACGACCAAACAATACTGTTTTAAAAATTACTGGAGCTGTCTAGACATGAAATAGTATGTATAGACATGAAATAGTATGTACAACCACCATTGTGCTCGTATTGCTTAATATATTTTACCAAATAAAAGGACAAAATGTCATATAAGAAATTAAAATAATGTGGTTTTGTAAAAGAAATCGGAAAACAACGAGCTTGCTGGGACGTATTCGGGAATTCAACAAATCTATACAGGCTGGTGAAACAACGCGAGTTGTTGAATGCTTGCTGTGACGTATTCCTGAGTGATCCATCTTGACCCACTTTAAACAACATACTTGCTTCTTCCAGCACACTATAGTGTGTTTTTTTTCCCCGCTGTCGCGAGTTGTCGACGTATTCTGGAATTCCACTATCTATAAATAGTCTTGCGTCTTCTCGAAGTTGAGAATTATATTTAAAGATAGCAAATTTTTTTTCTAGAAGAATATAGTCATAGACATTTTAAAAAATTATACATTTGTTTGGTGCAGAATATTTTTAATGATTTAAAATGATTGTATTAACAGGGAACAATAGCTGTTTACACAGGCATATTGATATTTGAAGACTTCAGTCTTTTAATGATTACTGGAGGTTTGTTAAGCTGTATTGCACATCTTTTCATTCTACACAACTTCCCATACTTTTTTTTGACATCACCATCTTTCATTGGAGCTGTTGGTAAGTTCTTTTTGCCTTCTCTGCCAAAGGTAATTTTTTTTTACTACACAATTTTTTTGATATCCATGATATTAGGATCACAGTAGTTTTTTTTTCTTCAGTAAAATATAATACTAAATTAAAATATTCAAAAGTAATGTATTTTTATTTTTTATTTTTAATATATATAGTGTTACTGCTTTTCAACCATTATATGGCATTTACATACTTCTCAAATAACTGGTATCCATTTTCAGAGGTAAGAATTTTAAGATATTTAAGCAGTTCACAACATAAGCGTGTCCTATTCTGTTAAAACAATGACATTAATATGCTATAATAATGGTTCTTTTTATACAAAACTTTCTTCCTTTTAAGGTTCTGGCATATTTTACTGTATGTTTATGGCTTGTGCCATTTGCTTTCTTTGTGTCATTATCAGCCAATGAATATGTATTACCGACATCAAACACTCCAGTGGTAGAACAAGGTATGTTTATGACAGATATTATTTTTAAATTTATTATTTATCTAATGTATTGTTAAAAAATTTATACACACTTCATAAACAATGTGTTTATGAGTTATTACTGGTTTAATATAATTGTCAAATGAAAGGAATTAGATTTCGTAATGATTATCATAATTGCCCAGCACTTATGACAGATTAGAGTCCACAGACAAACTCACAAACAAAAATTATTTCGTTTTAAAGAAGTTTCCTTTCCCTTTTTTGTCAGATTTTTCTAGTGTTATATTTTACAGGCATTCTTTACTTAACACAGGGGATACATTCCAGGAAATGGCAGCACTAACAAAACATCTTAAAATTGATTAATATTTACATTTAAATAAATGTGCAGGAAATTATATGTAATTCTTATTCTTAATGAAAAATTTGTCAGTAATCTTGTTGATCTGGGAAGTTGTTGTTTTTTCCAATCAATAGGTCACCTATCATCAATTGCCTCTTAATGCCTCTAAGCACTTGTAAACATTTTCCTGCAAAATGCTCTTTGTTTTCATCTCAACTTTTCATCGATACCACTTATGCTATGACATTAATCATAATAAAATTAAAACACATTTTATACACAATAATATCGAATTATAAGCATACATACTATATTTGTACTTTATATTTCAAATGTCAGGGTGTTTGCATATCAAATAAACATGAGTTGCATTATTTTAATAAATGTCATAGTTTTACCATGCTCTATTTTAATAATTTTAATAATTATACATCAGGGAAAAATCAGCAGTATAGTATAAATGTGTAAGAATGGTTTACCTCTACTTATAATTTTATAAAAAACATACTCATTTGTTGTTAAATAATAAATATGTGTGACTGCTGTTGAAATCTATCTATTATTGTGTCATTTTCTTCATGTATTTATTTTTTTACTTATGTTGTGTTTTTTTTACTGGTTGGTTGAACATTTAAATTTTGGTTGTCCCCTTAAAAATTTGTAATCAGATAAATTATTGTAGTAGAAATTACCTAACAAAACAAAGCACCAGATATTCTTCCACTTTTTTTTCCAGTATCTTTTGATTTTTTTAGTATTAAGATTTTTGATCAAGTTGGTGTGTTTATTATGATTGCATATATTTCAAACTTTTTTTTTTCTAGATGATTCTGATGTTGTAAGCAATTACTTTAGAAAGAATAAGAAAAAGCTTGGGCTTTTGTCATTCCTTAAAACGGCACAAGAGAGTGTACTTCCTCAGAGAATGCGAAAACAGTTTTAAGTAAAAAAAAAAATAAAATCAGTACTGTTATTGAATCGTATGCTTTTAGCTGTAGTTGACATAAGAAACTGTGTTGTATTTGATTTTAAAAAGTGTCTTAGATGTTGCACATTCAGACATATTCTGATGATAAGTAACATATTTGTATGTGTGATTAATTGTTACTAATTGAATTAATAGTATAATTCAAACTGATAAAAATAAAAAAAAAATGGGTGTTAAAACAGAAAGGTTTTTTTAAAAAAAAGACGTAAATATATTTAATATTTCTTTTGTTAAATTTTAATGCTGCTTAATTTTCTTTTGTTAGTAATTTTACTATAAAAAAAGAAGTTAAAAAAATATTTCTCAAAGTTTATAAAGAAATTTTAATTGCTTCTATCTAATAATTTTTATTTAACCAATTTAATCAATAGGGCTTTATTTTAAATTAGTAGGGACTGATTTAGACTAAATGGTGTACACTTAATTTTTCTTCAATGTTTGTATTGTTTGAAAGCTGAATGAAAACAACTGAATTTAGACTTTTACAGCTAAAGTTGGTTATTTATTGTACACATGTATTTTTATCTTATAATTAAAAGAATATTCTTTTGCCCATATGATCTAACTTAAAATGTATTTGTAAAATCAATATCCTTGTTAAATTTATTAATACTTACTTAAAAATTGCAGATAATTAATTATTTTAGATATTTAAGCTTTATAAAACATAAATGCCTGTACCTGCGTGCATTGCTTTAAAAATGATTTGAGATGCCTGTCATATTAATTAATTACTTCTGATTGCTTTTAATGCATATTTTATGTATTGTAACATGTATATAATTTTTAACCTTTTAATTCTAATTGTGTATATTCATGATAACTGCTATTCATATATCAGCCGAAGTCCGTTGCATTACAAAGCTATGTACATATACAATATATTTGTATGTATACAATGGCATACAAGAGACCCTAGCTCAGGGCCAACATGTTTGACCATGCAAAAAGTGCAAAGCATAATTACCTGAACAGAAAATGGTAGCAAACAACTCACAATATCTGTTAATTTTTTTTTATTGTATTATAAAAACGATCTTTAAAAAATAAATTATAAGAAATTGCCATTTTATATGAGTACTGTTCAATATATTATTTTGGCAAATAAACTATTTTTTAAATTTCTTGTAAAACCTTAAAATAAAGTATTTAAGCATAATCCTTTAAATTAAAAACAATTAGACACTAAGAATCAACATTGTTATACATATCCTGCAATTGTAAAGAAAGATAACTCATTGAATATTTGTAAAATTAGGTTCTCTCCTCTAACTCAATCAAAGGGCATTGTTAATAAAGTGGTACCTCAGGTTACAAACTCCTCTGGTCATAAACAATTAAGGTCTTGGTAATGAACAGTGCTTCAGGGTACGAACGAAAATGAAAGAGAGCAAGGTTTAACGTAGGAGACAAATGATTGCATACAGTGCAAATGAACACCATGCAGTACTAACAAAAAGAATGGCATTGAAGTTGATGGTAGCTACAAGGAGAAGCTGTTAGAGAGCTCACTACAGATGAGCTTGTGGATCTTCAGAATGAGCAGCTACAGACATTAAAAGAAGAGTAGTCACCTGATGATGAGAAGCAAATGACTGTTTTAAGTTGCCATGATTAAAGAAATTTGCAGATGGGGAGCAGACTTCAACAACCATCATCCAAACAAACTCTTTGCTTACAGAGTAGTAAACATGATGAATGATAACCTGATGGACTACTTCAGAAAGCTTCTCCAGCAAAAGATGCAATCAATTTCCCTTGATAGTTTTTTGGAGCAGAAAGACAGTCAGCTGCCAATAAACAGTGACTAGAAATTTTTGTGACATTTAATTTATTTGGTTGTTTTTTCTATATTTGATATTTAAAGTACATGTATTCTTAGCGTATTGTCAGGCAAATGACCAAGAGTTAATAAAAAAGAACGGTTCTTTCACTTTGAAATGGATTGTCACTATTTTATTGATTTCAATGTTTTGGGTAATTAATTGAATTCTTGAACAAATTAAGTTTGTAACCCAAAGTACCACTGTATGCCTCAACACAGTATAATTTTTTGTCAAATACAAATACATGTAGTAAGATTTTATTTTAAAAAGAATACTTTAATAGTTTTTTTAAGTAGTCATTAATATAGTCCATTTTTAAACCATAGATTGCATAAAAAATCTAATAACTGTAAATAGTGTTTAAACAAATTATACTTGAAGTACAAATAAATAAAATGTATTTTCAAATTTTAGGGTAAGATAGTATATATATCTATATTTATAAATGTGAATTTCCATATATTTATATATATACATGTATGCCTCTCTTTTTGTCCCAGTTACACACAAAAACATGATCTCCATTTCATAATACTGGTACTGGACAAGAGTATAGTAGGCATGCATTTTCATACTTAGCTACAATTATTGATCAAAAGACATACTGAGATATTTTTTTCATTATCTTCTATGTTTACTGTGATTCATCCAAGTAAAAGAATTAATTTTTTTTACACGGTTATATATGGTTATAGTTAAAGTAAGCCATGCACCATAAAACAGATGATAATTACACAAAAAGTACTAATGTGATACAGTGGACTGTGGTTTTAAGGCAGTAAAACTGTCCACACAGTTCAGTCCACACTATCATTCTCAAAAAACAGACACAATAGCAGAAAAACACATTGTTTATAATTTTATCTAAATAAACCATAGCTTTGAATTTAACTAGGAGAAAAACAATTTATCCCAAATAAGTTATAAGCGTAGTAAGGTGAAATGGCATTAAATGATGGATGAAATGTTTCTATGTGCATTAAAATTTATTTATTTACCCTTGCAAGCCCCATCCCTGTTATGGTGTCAGATATAAGCATAAGCGTAATATTTAGTTATCTGTGCGCTTCATTTTTGAAACTTTATACATATCTGTTTTATTGATTCATTTAAGTGTCTTGATACTTCTGTGACAGTTAATTTTATTACATTCATGAGCACTCAGCCTTCCCGAACAGTGCCAGGTACACTGCTAGTAATCTAGTATATATATATAATTATATTAAGTTTTGTTTATAAACAAATAAAACTTATGTCACAATCCTAAGCAATTTTTAATGCATGGAGTCATCAAATATTTTCTGAGAATAAATTTCCATATATAATGTTAATTAGCTTTAGCATAGTAAAACTGAATTAACAATTTGATATAAATTATTATTTAGATTAAGAATCATGTTTAACTTAAAGCTCGATGAAATGACATATTACAATTTTTTTACTTTGTAAATAGTCTTTGTGGTGTGAAACTATTACATTATAACATGTCCCTACTGATAACTGCATGAATAAATGTGCTCACATATTGTAAATATTGCTTGCTGTTTGAATCATTTTCATTGGGTTTTTTTTTACAAATTTTTCTTTTAAATCTCATTTGATGAATGTACATTTTAATTGGTAGATTAATAAGTTTTAAATTTGTTAAAGATCAAACAATTGTTTTACAAATTTAATCTTTCATATATGGTATTTAGAAAACTTTAAAATTCATTTAAGATTTATAAATTAAAATATTTATTTTTCACTGGTAATCTATGAAATCCTAATAAATCATATTTACTAGCTCATTGATTGACTAAATAATTAAACTGTTAACTTCACATCATGAATTTGATCCATTTTTAAATTCTTCTAATTTAGGTAATTGATAACATTATGATAAAACTTTTTTTTCAATTAGTGGGCAGTGCAATTTGTAAATTATCATTGGTACATTTTTTATTAATAACTTCAGTTCTTATTAAAAAAAAAAGATGTTTTGAGGTATCATGTAACTTAGGATGGAGTAACTTAGTAATTGAAACCAGATATATTTTTTTTCTTATCTCTTTTGTGCTATATAAAAGTCTTAGAACTATACATAAACAGTCAGTTAAATGTTCTTACAAATAGTATGTTTCATAGTGGAATTGGTGTCTGTGTTTTTTAGAGGAAATAGTGCAGTAAATGCTTTTTGTTTTTACATTATTTAACAATCATATAAAATTATTGTTTTATTTTAAATAAACTTTCTTATAATAAAATGATTCTTTTGTTTTTTAAAATGAATTTTTAAGAATTTTTTTTTTAGATTTCATGATAAATTAATATATTAGAACAGAGATAGATTGAACCAACGGAACAAATACCATAATAAAAAAAAAATTAATTGGTACGCTGTAAACCAGGGTTGGGCAAATTACAGCCTGCGGGCTGCATGCGGCACGTCAGAGTATATTATGCGGCCCGTATGAAAGGCATGCCGAGAGGGGGGGCAGGGAGGGTCATTGCCAGGGGACCCGCATCTGTAAGGGGGCCTGGCCGCCCCGACCATGTCAATTTTTTCACGACTTATTGTTTATTAAGGGGCCCGCAATGATGTCCTGCCCTGGGGCCCGCGTTGGCTCTCGGCACCACTGCGTATGCATGTACGTGTCCCAATGTTGATTTTCTTTTTTTTAGAGTTTTCGCTATATTTTTAAAATTTTTATTCCAACTATTTGATTTGAATCTAGGGATATTAAATCGGTTCAATGTGTCCATAATATTAGTTAGGACTAGTTCCTTTGCCTTCGTAATTATTATGACAGGTAACCCCTCTTTCGGCTGTATCATTTACAACTTTTATAGCATTAACAATTTTATGTGCTTCCTGGTATTCGGTTGCTGTATTCCACGTGTCTGGGTGATTTTCATTCATGAATGCCCAATTTATTCCAAGCAATTCAAAATACATATTTTAATCTCTCTGTTACAAAGTCATCTAAGTTCATGCTTACAATTTTATCCATTAATACTTCATGTTTGCCTTCAAGCCTTTTTACCTGTTTTTGTTTTTCGACTGGCTTTTCAAGTGCTACCAACATTTTTTCTTTAGTTTGGTTATCAACACCTTTGCTGAAAAAAAGAGACTCACCAGGTCTTCAGTTAAATACTATAAATGTCATGCAATGGTTTTAAAGGCAGATTCAGCGACTTCTTTGTCAAATATTTTGAAATGATTCAATTTCTTAATCAAAGTCAGGTCATTGTGAAGAGCAGATGAAGAGATGGAAACCATTGTTCCATGTAATTCAAAATTTTAAAAAATCAAAAATCGTAGATTTTTTTCTTCATTTTTTTGTTAACTGAAATTGAAGTCAAAACAAGTAAATTTTAATAGAGTACAGTGCTTTTGCCATACATCATGCTTGGTGCATAGCGCCAGGAGTACGGAAAGTTATTCCGCTTTGGCCTGGAGGAATTTCTCCTAAAAAAATTATCGACAGTTGCGAAAATTCTTTGTAATCATCGCGAGGTTGATTTGCTCCTTGCAGCATATTTACAGCAAAGTCTACTGCTGATTGTACAAGCGAACCATTAACTTTGAGATCTGCATCAGTTAAATGCCATGATTCAGAATTAAGTTTACTCCCCTGATCATGAAATCGTTGAAACAACTTAATCTCTGGACCAGAAGATGCTCCAAAACATGTTTTGTAAACATGGGATAAAATCCCTTCATGAACATAGTGTTGACAGGCTGTGTATAATAAAGATTTTCCAATTAATTTCTCCAGCAGGGTACAAGCACCTGAATGTATACCTGTGTTGCTTGAAGTAGTATTAAAACTGAGTGCCATAATTTTGTCATATGAAATGTTCCAATCTTTTAAAGCTTGTCCAATGATGCAATACTACAAGGGGTGTTCTGAATTTCGACAAACTTATTTTATTTTTTAACTTATTAATTTTCCCCCCAAAAAATGATTTGTATTATGTATGATGACTCATAAATTAACAAAAAATAAAATATTGATAACATTCTCAACCCAATTATTAAAATAGAAGAAATAATTATGAAAAACTTATGAAAAATGTGGATTCGAGTAACCTTGCAAACTTAAGCTGCGTTGAGCAACCCCTAAACATCAACGGATTATCTCCAAAATTTACCAATATAATTTTTTCATTAAATGGAACCAAAAAAGGTTGAGAGCATTAAAAAAAAAATTTTTTTTTACCATGCATTTGTTTGTCACCCTAATGTGCATGTGTAATATAGTATGAATGTGAAATAAAATGACAAGTACATGTTTATTATCACTAATTCATATTTTCATACGTTGATAATCAAGTTTTCAATGTGGCCCTCCATAGAAAAGTTCGCCCACCCCTGCTATAAACAATGGAAGAAATTAAATATTAATGATTTATAATTTATTTTTGATATAGTAAACTTGTACATTATAATTTATAAAAAAAGCAATACATTGTTGCAATATTGAAAGTCCTAAATGGCTCTTTAAGGGCTATTTAAAGAGAGTTTTTTAATGCTTGCATTAAAAAAAAACAACAGCAGTGAACCCATCTTACATTGTAAAAGTAAAAAAAATAATAATATATATCTCCTCAAAGAGTTTTGCTCATATATTTACTTTCTTTAAAATGTATCATTTAATTTTTATATAAAAAGAAATAGATTACACTATTTTTAAATGCTCCATCTTATAAAACTCTGTTCTGTTACAGATAAACACAATTTGTTTAAAACATCAATAATGTTAACATAATATATTTAAAACTAATGTGTGCATATTTGAATATTGACTTGGGCATTCTTTTATTAGACATAAGGTAAAATAATTAGACACTTAAGACACTGGTGAAAGTTCATTTCTCTAGAAAGGATATGTCAGATGAAGAGCTACATTCTTTAGGTGACATATGAAGAATAACATTGTGTTTGATAAGTAAAGAATCAACATCATTGATCAAGTGAAATGGGGCTTCTGAGCATCTGCTTATCTCTGCATCATATTTCCTTTTTGTATGAACATCTTCAATGTGCTTGCACTTAAAAATCATTCCCCTCTCAACTAAACTGCTGTCTTTTGACAACATTTTATTGATCACCTCTTCTGAGAGCTTTGGTCTTCTTAATTTTGCACTTGTTCCTTTTTTTCTAATGTCTTCATCTATATCTTGAAAGGACACTAGAGAAAAATACTTTCCCTCATAATATTTGGGCGCACCTTTCACTTTTGGCATTTTTGTATATTCATCTCGAGGGTAATCATCTTCTAATCCTGGCAGATATGGATTCTCTTCAGCTTTGGTTGAAATGTTCCAATGATCAGGATTGTAAAATGATATTGACTTTCTGTACTTAGCTGACTTGTTTACAATACTACCATTCTCATCAAGGCTATTCTTGTCAAATTCATCATATAAAGTATATTTATTTAGCTCATCAACAGTTTGTTTTGATAATTTTTCATCTATATGTATTGTTTTTTTATTTGTGTCATCTCCTATAAAATCAGTTTTTTTAGATTTACTGTTAGGCTTGTCTCCAAATGTGTTCATTTCTTTAGAATCATTAGCTTTTACAAATGACGATTTTATTTCTGGCACACTATTTCCTGCTTTCATCTTTTCTTCCTCCTGTAACTCTTTTAAAAATTTTTGCATTTTTATTTTTTTCAGCTGTAGCATTTCTTTAGCTACAAATGTTTTATCCTGATGCCATATTTCAGCAGCTAGAATCCTGCAATTGGCAAGCAATCACTTTTAATGTTCTTTAAAAAAAATATATGTGTATTTCATCAATTACTTAAGATAATATTTATAAGTACCTTGCACATTTGCGATGACCCCATAGTTTGGCAAGGTCCAAAGGTGTGTTTCCTCGACAATCATTGCTATCAATTTTAGCACCGATTTCAATAAGGATTTTTAAGCACTGGACATGTCCTTCACTTGCAGCTTGATGTGCAGGTGTTATTCCATCATCATTTGCTCTGTAAAATGTATTTTTATATAGATTTAACATTCCAAAGTAAAATATAAGAGCATTTTTTTAAAATTAATTTTGTGTACATAATTATGGATAAGTTTTGAATCACTTTATATTCTGAAATTTAAAAAAAAACCATCAGATAGCAATATAAAATGCTTTTCACAGAAACAAGAGAGTGTTAAAATTAACAATTAGTACAAAAATAAACTATAATAGTTCATATATGTTGTTCATTTAAACTTACATTGATGAAAAAGCACCATTTTCTAAAAGATAAATCAGGCACTGCAATGATCTTTTGCCAGTTTGATTACTAATACATAAATGAATAGGTCGCCATCCTGTAGTGCTTGGGAGGTTGACATCAATTTTAAATTTTTCAATACACAGCTTTAAACATTCTAATCGACCATGTAAAGCTGCTAGATGTATTGCCGCTAAACCCTGTGTTAGATTATGAATTATTTATTTTAATTAAAAATAAAATAAAATATATTTAATCATTTTAAAAAGCATACAATCATGCATCTAAATCTGAACAAACTAAAACTCAGATTATTTGGAATCAGAGTTTTAAAAAAATATTGCCTCATAAGCTTAACAGTGTTTAGTGTTTTATACCCAGTGCATTTTTTTGTAGACGCTTGTGAATATTTTTTCCCCAAAGTACACTAATTTGGTTTATTATTAAAGAAAGCTGTAGTGAAAGCATCTCATATTGATTTCTGGGTCTTAACCCAAAAGTTTTGATTGCGGCAGATAAATAAAGCAAAAGTTCTTACATTTTTATCAAAGTTGACAGCTGATGTAGCTTCTTTCAGACTTTGCTTTAACCATTCCACATCTCCGATTGCAGCTGCCATAAATTCATCATCTGCTAATTTTTTTTCAAACATAAGTTTTGTTCTTCTACGTCTTAATGGAGGTGCGGAAGTAGCTGACTCTTTACCTAAAGATTTTGAGTTAAAAGCAGACATTTCCTGGAGGGAAAATAATTATGAATGTTTAATTTTCTAATTTGAAGTTTAAAAAACATTTTATTCTAGCGAATAAAAAAAATCACTTATCATGTTTTTTAGGCTTACAGTACGAGTACCCAAAAGAAGCGTCACAATATAACTTTCTGCTTTAGTCCCTATAATTTATCATTATGATTAATTTTGCTTATGTAGTTTTGGTGCCATTATTTGGTGTTTTGATATATCCTAAAAAGTCAATAACAAGCCTGGGTACATTAACAAAGCAAGAAAAAAATATGGAAAGAGCACATTTTCTGAAAAGCATTGATTAATGAAAAAATGAGCTTAAACTTTCCTTTCTAAGTTTCTTTTAAGGTTTTCTGAAAACTTTTCAAAGCAAACAATTTAGTATGAAGAGCTTGAAACATTTGCTTGTCTGATACAATCACTCATTGATAGGCTATCACTGCTAAATTGTTTGTATACTCATAATCATTTTTTTACGAACTAGACTTACAAAGTTACATTCCTACAATAAATTACATTACATGTGTCATGTCATGTATTGTAGGCCCTGCCCTCTTCTATTGATTTTTTTAGAAAGAAAAAAATATCGAAAATGGAACTTATAAGCCAAGATAATTGTGTATGTCATAAATATTATTCATTTACATGATTTAAAGGTTAATAATTTTGTATGTATACGGCAGCATTAAACAATGTTAATAATGTAATCCCAGTAGTTTGTTACCAATGACGCCAAATGTTGTCGCAAATTTTTACATTACTGTCGTAAAATAACCCGAAATTAACTATATTTCCTTAGGAACAATAAATACAAGTTACAAAGTGGAATTTAAAAGAATTTTCGGAATTTAAGTGATTTACGTTATTTTTTTCTTAGTTTGATTACCGTTTATTCTTTTAAGCTTATAATTATGTACAAAATGAAAGAGGTAAGACTCCAGTTGACGATTAGTTGTAAAGAATGCTGTGTACTTCAACAAATGTTACAATGAATCTTAAAAAAAATGACCCTGACTCTTGATCATGATAAATTAACAAGCCTTTTTTAATCTTGATTTCAAAACATTTGAAAAATCGTAAATAATTTTTATAAAAGTAAACTAAACACATCTTTATATTATGATTTTTTAAATGTCCATTTCTTCAATAACTACTTTTACATCAAGCCACCTCTCTGACTCTATTCTATGTACTAGTGGTTCACAAAACGCTACACAGGAAAATCTCTCATAATCAGTTCACTGCTCTAAATACCCCTGCTACCAAAAGCAAAAACATCTACTTCATGATTTTATTAACTTGACTGATTCAGAATCCTTTCTTCCAAAATACATTATTGTTTTGTGTCTTACACAGTCCTTGCTAAGCTAAGAATAACAAAAAGCCTTTGTCCTTTTGAGGCTTTTGTGTCTCTTTTTTAATTACTCTTAAGACGTTAAGTCTCTATTCTGGCACTAACCAAGATCTCACTTTCACTTTAAGTCTTTGGCAATCAATCTAACAGCTGAGATTTATTATTTAATTTCAATTTTTGCCGGTGTTTTTTTTTTTAAAGTTTGAGTGAAAATAGATACATTCTGAAGAAAGAGCATCATCCACAATGGCTTATGCTTGTAATAATCTGAGTGCTTTGCGTCAAAAAGCACTTAATTATTACAATGAAAATGGAATTCCTAAAAAGATGGAAGAAGTTTTAAATTCTATGTTCTATGATAATCCACCAGATCCATATGGTTATTTAGTAAGTATTTCACTATTGAGCTTATTTACACTGTACTACTTTAATTATTTAGCATTTGTCAACAACATTTGATACATTGAAAGTTATTAAGTGTTAAAATTGGAATAGATTAAGAAATTTATTTTTCAAGAACATTTAACCACTTACTAACTGTCTATCATTTTTACAAGCATTTTGTGAAAAGGTGTTGACCATTATTTAATTATTTTTTTCATTTTAAGGTAAATTATTTTAGTGATTTTGTGGAATCATCTAAATTAAAAAAAGTAAGTTATGTGATTTTATTAACTAAATTTTCTTCCTCTATGTATTGATATAAAATTCTCTTTTTTTTCTTTCTTTAATTTAGCCTATACATTTAATTCATTAAGTTGAATGATCAGTTTAAACATAATTTTTAGTTTTGAGACATGTTTAGACTTATAAATTGAACATTTTAACAAAATATTCTGGCAGGCACAAGATGCAGACCAATAACTCATATTTAGTAAATGGAAACTTTTCATAAATAATATATGATATATGCTTGGATATTATTTTAATAGTTATAATACTTGTTTTGAATTTGTAACCCCACTCTTCTTTAATCAAAATATTTTAATTGGTTAGATTTCTGCATCTTTGGCATTTGATGGTCATGGTTTACCAGCAATAGAAACTGATATTTTCTGCACATTTTGCAACAAGGAAAAGGTTAGTAAAGGTAATATTGTTCATTGCAAGCAAAATTCCTTTCTCACAATTTTTTTTTTCATTAAACAATGATTCTTTTATAAACCAACTATACCAATTTATTTAGGCTTATGAATATTGTTAACGCAGTATGGTCTTTGAGGCTTAAATCATTTTGTGAAGGTTAGAATGAACAACATGTAGTTACGACTACATCTTTTCTCTCATTATATTTAGCAATAATTATAAGCTAGATAACTTTGTTTATATATTCACATTTGTAAAGTCTCATCTAGCTCAGTACCCTCCAAAAGGTGTGCTAAGCATATGCACCCAGCGTGTTGCATGAAGAAGATGGATCTCAGCTTTGGAATAGGATTTAATGTTTAACCTTTTGAATGTTCATGTCAGAATTGTCCCTTATGGATAAATTCAATATACAGTATTAGTACTTTAGATGTATATAAACAAAGTCATAGCATACCATATCAATTATAGGCTAAATATATAAAGGTTAAACATATTACTTAGATTTTATTTCCATTTTAGAGATAAAAAATTAACAGAAATATTAAAAAAATATCATTGGTCAGTTATTTTTTTTACCTTAGATGCTATAGAATTAAAAAAAACTATAAATATGCCACAAGTACAAAAAAATGATGCAGGGCACTGCTCTAGCTAAGTAATGTCTGAAGATTTAGATTGAGGCAAAGTATTTATGGCTATCCTACATAGTATGGTCATCTTGTGTTATCAGTTCAAACATTTTGAATTAGGAAGATTTTAAATATTTTCTTCTCTGATAGCTTTTCTTTTTGACAAAGGACTGCAGAAGATATATTTAAAAGCTGGTCTTGCAGTTTCCAACTGACTTTATGCATAAATGAGGATTTATTAGTGTCAGTTTTTCTTATGCTTCAAGATCTATGTCTACTATCAGGGATATCTGTATTGACTGTATTGTGAAAGTTTGTTATAAAACTGGCACTAATCATGGCCCAAAAATCATTAATCTCGTCTTGTTCTTGTGTGATTCCTACATGACCAATCACCAGGGCTCTGGTCATAATTTTATATTGGGATAACATGGTGCTTATGGATGATAGCTAAATGATTCATTGTAGAATTTTTACACAAATCAACTAAATAGATTTCAGAGTAATAAACAAAAATTAAGTAAATTGAATCACTGAAAACAAAAAATTACCTTGGGCACTTTTCAAAATATTTCTTTGTAAACCATTTTAGCTGTTTCCAGTAGATGTGTAAAAGTGTAAGGAAATCTAGTCTCGAGCATGCCACATACAACTGACCATGTGCTTTACAGACTTTTTGTAAGTCTAATCCTACAGTTTTGAATGCTTGCCCTTGATACATTATTGAAATTGCAAAAGTTAGTTGAACTGGAAACTGCAATCTTTAGAAATGAAAGACAATTCCATTGATATAAATGGGATTTGGGGGATAAAAGTGTTTTGGTCTTTGCCACAGCCGTTCTCTATGGTTGTCTCTATAATTTGACGATGCAAGGCCTTGACTGTTAAAGGTAAGCCATTACACAGTTTTGGCTGGTCCAGATTATGTAAAAGCATTATTGTAGCCCCAACTTTGAGCATTATTCAATGAGGATGGATCTGGGGAAGTTGATGAATTTTAGAATTCAGTTGGATAATTCATACTATTGTCCTCATGGTTTGGGGTAACTATTGTAAATGCATGGATCACTGGGCATTTTTGTTGCAGATAAGGATTAATTACTGCAGTCATGCTGTTTTTTGGTACTAATATTGCCCTTTCAAATACAGTTTTCAAGAAGGATCATTATGCTGGTTTGTCAAAATTGGGAAAACTTTTTCAATAACCTCATTTACATTTAGCGTTGGAGTGCGAATTGATGTAGGAATTATTTTCTTCTTGGAACCCACAGGTACTTTTCCTTCACCAAGCTCCAATTATAGGTTTTGCACAAAATAATCAGAAATCTCATTGCCATACATTTTGCCCGGATATTGAGTTTTAAAACTCTTACATGGTGTCACAAAGTGGGCAATGTCAGACATGCTCTTATTTAATCAGCTTTAGAGCCTTTTGGTATAAAAGGCGAAATCTGATGAAAGTCTTCTGACTTTATGCCTCCCATTATTGATTTTCCTTTTTTAATCTTGCAAACACTGATCCTGTGCCTTTATGCTCTTTTGTATGACATCATGCCTTTTTCTCCAACTGTTAGGAAATACTTTTTCAAAACTTCTCCCATGCCTGAATTCTCAGGGATATAACAGACTACTTTGTCATAAGTGGAAAAATCCAAGGGTAGTTTGAAAGTAGAATGACATATTTACCTTCTAGGTAATGTACTAGACAGATGCTGATCTGAGGTCTCATGCTGCCTTTGTGTTGCTTTCCTTTCAGCATTAGAATGAAGTCTAGGCTGATGCTGATCTAAGGTCTTTTGATGACTTCTGTAAGCATTTCTTTCAGCATTAGTCTAAATTTTAAGCTTGTTACCTTCAGGTTGCTTGCCTTTCAACATCACAGTTAAGTCTAGCTTGCCATTGGTCTTCACTTTCATTTTCTCTTCTAGCTTTAACACACTGATCTGGAGATTTTGTTGTGTAAGAAGTGTGATTTATCAACAGCATTTTATACATGCAAATCCCACTTGAAGAAATATACAAATATAAAAAATTACAAAAATCCTTTGTATTTTATATACACACAAATACAAACTATTCAAACCTTAAAATAAACCAACTCCAACTTTAATGAAAACACCAATAATAAATTTAAAAGAAATGGGGCATAATAGTTAATAAGCTATCTATTTTTGTCCAAGATGTGGAGTGTAAAATATATTTTTTATTATGACATACATAAATATATTCTTTGGTGTCTGTATATATCATACATATTTTATATATAGGTTAGCCACTCTCACACAGTATCTTATATTTGCAACATGGTTTTAGAAAGTTGTGACAAGTGCCCCCCCCCCCCCCCAGAACAGGGAAGAAAGTAAAGATTTATTGATGGGTACTTTTGAGGACTATTATTTAGCCAATAAAAATTATTATATGCTAATGGTCGCCACCCACGTGTAGAATGAGTAAAAATACTAGTATAAATATAATTGTATGGATGAAATGATGATTTATTTACTTAAGTAATTTTTTTCCCAGTTTATTTGTTCATTGATCACCTCAAATAGAAATATCAAAACGTGGTTAGAGGAGCGAGATAAGGCTCTTACTGAAATGAAAGCTTCTGTCCATTCAGCTGTTAGTCTAATTAATTCTGAGCTAAGTGACAAGCTTTCAGGATTTGATACTTCAAAGCAGAAAGATATTGATCAGCTGCTAATGTAAGTTTTTTTTTTATTCTTTTACTTATCAAAAAAAAAGGTATTATTAAATTTTCTATTAATCTTATGAATACAAATAAAGTTTTCTTTTTGATAAAATCTTTTAATTATTATCAACAAAGTTTTTTTTAAAAAATTAAAGTAAGTTTTAAATAATATTCATTTACATTTTTTTCATTAAAATGTAAGCTCTTTTATGGAGGTGAAAAAACAAAGAGAAATAGAAGAAAAAGCTGTTATTGATGACAATTCTACAGTATCCGTTAATAACACTCCTGCTATTGCCCCCCAGGCAGTAAAAAACAAGAGGAAACAATCTAGGTAAAAAAAAATAATACCATAAATTCTTCATAGAAATAATATATTTTATATCTGTAATATAAAAAAAAAATGAAGATCTTATCTACTGGTTTTGAAGAAAATAATTTTTTCAAGCTTGTATTTATCTGCTTTGCTCAAAACTTTTTTTTACCGTCAATACTTTTTATCATCAAAATTAATGCTGTGATTGTCCTCTTTTGCAATCTTTTTATCATTTAAGCAAAGATGTTTTGTGAGTACTACTTTTATTTCAAAGAGTTTAACTTTTTTTTTTTATGATTTTCATTTTTCCTTTTTGTATTCAAATTGTTTAAAAGCATTTAGCTGTTAGAATTAATCATTTTAATGCTTTTTAAAACAATTAGGTCAATTATAATAAAAACAATCTTGTTTGAAAAGGTTTATAGCAATTTTTTTCCCTTTACATTTCATTGCTTCTTTAAGAATTTAAGAAAACATTATCTACAGAATTATTCTAATGAAATCACATCTATGAATGAAATATATCTTATGTTTGATTTATTTTGTTGTTTAGAAATAGTGCCAGAGTTACAAAATCTGGCAATGTGAATATACCTTCACCTGATAAACCACTTGAAAATTTCACTTTGGGCAGTGAGGCTGTTGCAGCAATCAGCCAGGCTGTATGTCTGAGTGCAGCATTTTCTAATAACTACAAAATTTATCAACATGTAGCCAGTCTTGTGCAGCCAAATGTAAGATATGTTTAAAACTTGATCTTTTAATATAATTAGTGTTATAGGCTATTGTCATCTATAGTTATTACATATAGTTCATTTAGTTGAAAACTAGAAAATTACTTATTAAATATAGTCCTACTATTTAACCTATTTTAATTATCAGAAAGACCATGTCCATCTATCTGTTTTGTTACTTTGTCCATTGTATATACATATATTTTAATATGAGGAGAAAATTCTTAAACTTTTATTGTTTTATTAAATTTTTTCAATACTAGTTGGTTTTTAAATACGCAGTGGCTACGGTTCGGTCCGACCGAACCGGTATTTTTTTTTTTCGGGTACCAGCCATACTTATTATTGCATATTTTTTTTGTTTTCGGGCATATTTTTTGTTTTCGGGGCTTGTGTCAGGGTTAGGAATAGGGTTAGGATTAGGGTTAGTGCAGTGACTTATATGTTGTTATATAGCTCAATGCAGCGACTCGGCCGCTATATTTAGATATCTATATTATAGCTGGACCCTAACCCTATCATATAAAGCGTTTAGAGCCATAGTAGCTCACCTGAGACGTGGGCAGGCCCGTAGCATACGGTGGGGCCTGGGCCCCCCTGCTTGTTTGCTCTACTTAGTAACATTTATTTCCTGCCCCCCCCCTGCTATTGGCCTGGCCCCTGCTGTAGAATTTTCACAGGATTATATATCTGTTGATAATTCAGTTAGTCACTAATTCATCTATATGTATTCAAAATTCCTCCTATTTAATCTTGCTAACTGAATAATTTCTATAATTCTTTTAAGATCTATTATTTTTATCATAAAGTATTCTTTTAAGATTTCAGTTAGCCATTACAGGCTTCCATTGCCAATGGTTACAGTAATACAAGGTGGAAGAAATGTTGCTGGAAAACAGAACTTTATTAAAGAATTTATGGTTGTCCCTGGAGTTAATTTACCATTAAATAGGGTACCATTTAAATATGAAAAAAGTTAACATTATGATACATATTTATACGTAGTGATAAGGTTATAAAGAACAATGCTTGATTATGCATTTGATATTTTGAACTATTTACAGAGTATTCAATACATAGCTGACATCAATGCCCATGTTACCAAGACTCTTACTTTGAAATTTGGGGTAAGTTTATATTTAAAAGATATTGTTATGTTTAATAGATATCTCTCAGAAATCTACCTGCCCAGTTTTCAGTCTATCAAAAAAATCCATTTTTTATAATGTCACATATTGAATCAATGTATACCTTTTTTCAATACTGTATTATTTCATCAATGATAGAAAAAATTCCTTTAATGAATGATTCTTTTTTATACTGGATAGATATATATTGTAATGATATCTTAACATATTTATCTCAATATACATGCTTTGAATAGAAATTTTTTTTTCATTTAGGCTTCTGTGAAATATGTCAATGAAAACGGTGCATTTTGTCCACCTTTAGATGTTCCTAACCAAGGACTAGACCTGATCATCGAAGCTATAAATGCCCAAGGCCTTACACTAAACAAAGATATGCATCTTGCTATTAATATTTCTGCAAATGAGCTATTTGACCATGTAATTAATTTAGTGATAATATTTTACCATATGGAAATATTTAATTTTGGTAACAGTAACATATATTCATTTGAATTTTGGTGATCAATGATCTAGAACTAAAAATTTAATTGGGGGAGTATTACTTATAGGGAATCATTATTTTCACTTTACTGAATAACAAAATACATATAGCAATTTAAATATTTCTAAAATTTGTTGAGAATGTATATAATTACATTCATATTCTAGCAAGGTAAGTGATTTAACCATACAAAAATTCAAAATCAGGAATTTTTCACAACACAATCAGAAAAACTTCTTTTCATGCTCTTTGTTTTGTAATGATTAGCTTAAAACTTCCTTTGCAAACATTTATTAATTAAGAATTTAATTGTAACTTTTTATTTTGACAGTTAAAGTGTTGTTTTTTTTAGTTTGAAAAATATTGCTATTTTAGTTTTAAAAACCAAGGTAAGAGTACAATCATCAAAGACTAAATTAAAGTCAATCTTTTATTGAATGCTTGGCTTCTTTTAATGATTCATATACATTTTTTATCTGTGTAATTTTAAAAAGAAATTTTATTATTAGGATATTAATTGTTTGTTATTAGGATAAAGGAAAATATGAAGTGACTGAGTCTGTTTGGAAAACCCCAGAAGAAATGGTCACATACATATCTGATCTTCTAATAAAATACCCTTCTATTATTGCAATAATTGACCCTTTAAGAGGAGAGGTAATTATTTTTTTTATAAACTTGAACAAAATTATATGATGGAAAATAAATTAATATTCCTGCTAAAAGGATTTAAGTATTTATACAGTTAATTAAATGTTATATTGTCCAGTTTAATTTGTAGCAGCATAACACTTTCAATAAGCACATTTTATTAACATCTCCATGTTCTACTGCCTTTTTTAAAAATTAGCCTTTTCAAAAGTATTCTGAAGTCAGTAACTAGTTGTTTTAAATTTTAGTTTGACTTTCATTGATTTTTTTCCGTTTTTTAAATCCAAAGTTTCATTAGATATTTTTTAATCTAATTTTTTTTGGGAAAGTCATTAATTTACTTACGTTTTTTTTTTCTTTTTTTACATTTAATATATATTTATCATACTTTTAATTCATTTCAGAAATTATTTTAAAATCACATTTTTTGCCAAAGCAATTTATGTATTATACATTAAATTAATTAAGATAGTAAATTTAATTTGATTAATTGGTTCTCAAACAGTTGATCATGACCCACTTATGGCTGGAAAGCTGATTTGAAGTGGGTCAACTAAATTTTAATAATAATAGGAATATAAACAATTATAGCTTTTATTTCTTTTCTCGTGTTTTCTTATTGACAGCTTTCTTAGTGGATCATGAACCACAAAAGTTTGAGAACCACTGTAAAATGTAATTATAATGTAATCATTTATTTTAAGTTCATGGATGATAGATACATCCCACTTCCCATAAAGCTGCAGGCCTGGACTTGAACAAAATAATTTTAAAAAGAATAATATACCTTAGTAAAAAATGACTGTAGGATTAGTCTATCAAGGGGAGATACATTCTTTAACAATTAAAATGAATAAAAGATTCAATTTTTTTGTGTTAAATAAATATGCTTTTATAAAAATGAGCTTAAAAGTAAAGAAATAATCATAGATCATACAAATATTTATACTCATTATGAAGACTAAATATGGATGCAATTAAATTACCTCTTGTTAAGTATTACATGACAAATTTATAATATCAAAATTTTCAACTCAATTTATTACCAAATGGATCGAAGTATATCTAACTTAGAATGTAATGATATGAATTTTCATCTACAGCACTCATTAATATAATGTAAACTAATATACTAGCTAGATATAAATGTGAAACTTAATAGTAATTTGCATTTTTACAGCTTTAACATATGTGAATTAATATTGTAGGATTCTGAAACATGGATAAAATTGTGTGATAAAGTGAGCAAATCCATTTTCATTGTTGGGGACAGCTTTTACAGCAGACCAGGTTTACTAACCAAAGAGCCTATACCAACAACCACATTCACCAGTGGCATTGTTTTGCATTTTGAGAATTTAAACACAGTGTCAGATATTATAGCTTGTGCCAAAATATTTCAAGGTATGGGAAAAGTTAAATAAAAAAAAGGCAACATATTTTTAGATCAGAACTATTTAATAGTGTAATTTTAAAAATTATTGAAGACCATTTTGAAACATTGATTAGTATATATATTCTTTTTTCTCCCAGGTTTAAAAAATGAGATTATAATGTCAACAAATGAATTTGAAACCACAGAAAACTTTTTGGTTGACTTTGTAAGTTGGTTACTGATATAAGTAAATAAATAAAGATTAAATAACTATTTTACTTTTTAAAATTTTAGACATGATACATTTATTTAGTATGATATAAGATGACTGATAAAATCTCAGCACCTATAAGTCTTGTTATTCATGCTCATCAGTGCTTCCAAATATTCTTGAGCTGAGAACAAAGCAATAATTTTCTAACTTGCTTTTGAAAGGATATATATGGTTTTAGGGAAAACTTGAAACTCTGGAGGGTTTTTAAGGGTATAAACATGAACTAGAAGCTGGAAAGGGTTTCCAAATCATAAAGGATGTGGAATACAACTAAGAGAAATCAGGTGATAGATTTTGCAAAGTTTAATTCTGCTACTGATCTCTAGGAACTGAAGCTGATATTAAGATTGTAGGAATATAGCAGTATATCCTGCTATAGATTTATTTTACTATCATTTGACAGATTATACTTAATTTTAAGATCAATACACCTATTTGCATGTACACTGACATGTACACAAATAAAAACGTAAGACTTATGCATATAAATAGCATTTTTATAACTTCATGTATATCTATTTTCAGTCAGTAGGAATTGAAGCTAGGTTTCTTAAACTAGGAGGAGTACACACTGGTGAAAGATCTTGCAAAATAAATCGTCTACTACAGATATACAATGAACTTGAACATCCAGACATAGGCATCATTGTAGAGCCAGAAGTAAAAGAGTCTTCTGTTCCTGAGGAAGTAGAAGTTATAGAAAACAAACCCACAGATACTGGCAGTGAAGAATTAACAGCAGAAAAGTTTACTCCGGAAGAAAAAGAAGAAACAGAGGAACAAGAAAAAATGCCAGAAATAGAAGATGATGGGAAATTGCATCTTAAACTACATGAACCATTTAGTTTTCCACAAATAAATTATCCTTCTCTGCAAAATGATGTTATCGCCACAACTGAAACTGAAGAACAAAAAGTTTGAACTTTTTTTCAATTGATGATTTTAAAAAATTATAATTATGTTAATGAGAAAATGTAATTGATAAAAGTGTTATTTTGTTTTGATTAAAAATATTTTTAGGATATTTCTTAGAACAATGCTGAGTAATTATTACAAATTTTCAATTATTTTTACAGTACTATAATATTGACATCAAAAAGATTTATAAATAATGTTTCAATTATTAAGTTAGCACTATTTTTTATTTGTTTTGAGCATCAAGGTCATAATTTTACAGAATTTATTTGAAATAGATAATACTTGTATTATGTTCTTACCTATACAAAAAGCATCCCAAAAAAACTATTTTATTTCCTTTTTTTAATACATAAATATGAATTAAAATTATTATAATTAAACACTTATCTGTATTTTTCCAATTTTTGGGGGGGGGGGGGGGGGGGGGGGGGAAAAAAAAAAAAAAAAAAAAAAAAAAAAAAAAAAAAAAAAAAAAAAAAAAAAAAAAAAAAAAAAAAAAAAAAAAAAAAAAAAAAAAAAAAAAAAAAAAAAAAAAAAAAAAAAAAAAAAAAAAAAAAAAAAAAAAAAAAAAAAAAAAAAAAAAAAAAAAAAAAAAAAAAAAAAAAAAAAAAAAAAAAAAAAAAAAAAAAAAAAAAAAAAAAAAAAAAAAAAAAAAAAAAAAAAAAAAAAAAAAAAAAAAAAAAAAAAAAAAAAAAAAAAAAAAAAAAAAAAAAAAAAAAAAAAAAAAAAAAAAAAAAAAAAAAAAAAAAAAAAAAAAAAAAAAAAAAAAAAAAAAAAAAAAAAAAAAAAAAAAAAAAAAAAAAAAAAAAAAAAAAAAAAAAAAAAAAAAAAAAAAAAAAAAAAAAAAAAAAAAAAAAAAAAAAAAAAAAGGGGGGGGGGGGGGGGGGGGGGGGGGGGGGGGGGGGGGGGGGGGGGGGGGGGGGGGGGGGGGGGGGGGGGGGGGGGGGGGGGGGGGGGGGGGGGGGGGGGGGGGGGGGGGGGGGGGGGGGGGGGGGGGGAAAAAAAAAAAAAAAAAAAAAATAATGTCAGAGTATTTTGTTTTTGTCAAGTATTGTTTTTGTCTTTGTTGTGTATTTTTAAAATCCTCTTTCAAATGCTTTTCTCTATTATTTTATAAAATTGAAACATAATTTTTTTTCAATACTGCTGAAATTTTAGTGTTTTTTCCAATTTTTTTTATATTTTGTAAATACAAAAAAATAACTTAAAATTTAAAAAGGGAGGTTAATTTTGACATTTTTTTTCAATTTTACTTTTTTGAGTTTTTTTAATGAATATCTGATGTTTTTGTTAAAAACATCTAGGTACACTGATAAGGGCGGTCAGTTAGAGTTTGAATATGATTACCCTTTTATTAAATATTTAATTTACTTAAACTGCACATGAGGTAAATGTGAAAAAAATGTGTTTGTCAATAAAGGCTTATTTTAATCATCCACTTAAAAATGGTTTCTACAATGAACAAAATAATAGATTTTAGACTATAGCAAAAGTAAAGGAAAGTTTTTTGTTTATTTTACACATGGTTGTAAAATCAACATTCATTC